>RRYC01000318.1:0-87219 GCA_004016185.1 Quambalaria eucalypti
TTGAGGGCGTAGACGACGTCGAGCGAAGTGACCGTCTTGCGCTTTGCGTGCTCCGTGTATGTGACCGAGTCGCGAATGACACTCTCGAGGAAGAGCTTGAGGACGCCGCGCGTCTCGTCGTAGATGAGGCCCGAGATACGCTTGACACCGCCACGACGGGCAAGACGACGAATGGCAGGCTTGGTGATGCCCTGGATGTTGTCGCGCAAAATCTTGCGGTGACGCTTAGCGCCGCCCTTGCCGAGACCCTTGCCGCCCTGGGTGGGGGGAGTGGAGTGGAGTGGAGTGGAGTTGTGGAGATTGAAGCGTTTGGTGGTCAGTGGGTGTGTCCTTGGCTCATTCTGCACAGTCGTCTGGCTCCATGGCGTGCGGTGCGTGTACTCACCTTTCCGCGTCCAGTCATTGTGAATAGGTAGTGTGGTGGTGGTGTTGGTGTTGTGTTGGTGTTGTGTTGTGCTTGCGTGCGTTGCCTTGAAGCGTTGCAGTTGAGTTGTGTGTGTGTTGCGTTGTTGATGGAATGAGATGGAAGGGAAAAGGAGAGAGCAAGGCGAGTTTGGGTGCGCTCCTTATAACCACCACTCGTCGTTGCCTGCCTGTCCAACACACCCGCGTGCCACGCTCTGCCACGCGCCTCGGCGGGTCCAAAAATGGCGCGTCACTGATGGGATTGATGGGCTGCTGCTCCCGCCATTTACGTAGCGTGAGGCGCGGCGTGGGGCGCGGCGGGCGAGGCGCGTCGAAATGACGGGTCCCATCACAGGCCATCACCAGATCACAGCACGTGACACGACGCGTGCGAGGAGCGTGTGGAGACAAACGCACACGCGCGGGAGGCGAGGGCGAGGGCGAGGCACACACTACCAAGTTGGTTACAGTTAGTGGTGACTGAGGGCAAAGGGCGGGGAGAGAGAGAGAGGAATCAAGGAGAAGCCAATCGAGGTAATTGGAGGCAGAGGTTAGCAGCTCTAGCTACCACTCATTTGGGACCGCCAAGGCAAGGCAAGGGACTGCCTTCGAATCGACCACCAGCATAGCATACCCCACTCTACCTTCTGCCTCTGCCCTAACCCGACATCGAACGAGACGCTTTTCGACACGACACGCTACGGCCCGGCTGCTAGGCAGTACTTTTTGTGGCCCAACGAATCGGTTATTCTCGCCGCCGAGCCACGACTGTAACTCATCCTCTCCACACTCTCGTCCAAATACACCCTACCTCCTCGCCCACACACCATGAACAACTCCTTCGAGTCCCCCTCCCACTTGGAGCGGCGCATTCGCCTCGAGCTCGAGCAAGACTTCGACGACTCGTCCCTCTCTGCACCTGGCTTTGGGCGGCGAGCAACGAGCGAATCCCTCAGTTTCGCCACAGACGAAGGTAGCGACGATGGGCGGAGTAGGACCATGAGCAGGACCAGTACGCGGATTCTCTCTGGGAGAGACAGGGAGAGGGAGAGGGAGAGTCAGCATGTACGCGCACCCACGCCCAATACGGCGACGCCCAGGCAGAGGGTGCGTGAAATGGACACCTACGCGTCGTACAAGGGCGAGGAGAGCGCAGCCGCACCAGCATCCTCGTACTACTACTACAAGGGCGAGGAGAGCACACCCCTTCCTACGCCGCCAAGGGCCACGCTCGCTGGCGCACTTGCTTCCCATCAGCGGGCACGGCCACAGCCACAAAGACGGCCAGCCGGACACGCCGCCGACAACGATGACGACCAGGAGGAGGAATCGGACCTCTCCCAGTCGCAGTCCCACTCAGGATCCGCATCCACCAGCTTGAGCCTCTCGCGTTCCGACGTCCAGCAGCGCCGTCAGGGCCCGTCGGCATCACGATCCTCACGGCAGCCATCCTCGTCGTCGCACCCGCTCAGCTCCACGCCCGCTCGTCCACGCGCACTCGCTCCCTCGGACGTGACGAATCGTACGCGTACGCATGCGCATACACGCAACCAGCCTACGACCACGGGCACTGCCGGCCTCACCCGCAAGTCTGCTGCAACGACGGCCTTTTACTCGCAGCGTGACTCCGAGGCCACGTCAGCATCTATTGGCACCTTTACGGCTACGACGACGACGTCCACGGCCACGACCAATGCCAATGGACGTGCCAGCCTCGCACGACGAGCAGCAGAGAGGGCAGCCGCCGCCACGGAGCATACTGCACATGCGCATACGCCTGGCAGCCAAGGCGACGACGACGGCGACGGCGAACGCAGTCAGACACCGTTTGGCAGTGCAAAGGAGCATTACTCCCCCGAGGCGACACAGCCACCACAGCCCGCAGCAAGTACGAGTGACGCGCATGATATCAGTGTGCAGACGATTGAGGAGGCCCAATCGGCAGATGTCAGCCGCCTCGATGGCGAGGAGCAAGTCGATGGTGACGGAGAGGGTACCCGCGACGAACCCACCCACGAAGTGCGAACCCAGGACGATGTCACCCACACCCACAACGACACAAACAACGATAGCGCCACCGACGCCGCCGCAGACAGTCACGACGCACCAGACGCCAGCCCCGCAGCAGCTCGTGCCATTCGCGCCACACACTCACAGTCTCGCACGCCCTCGCCCCAGGCCCACAACCACCACCGAGCCACTGCCACCCCGCCCATGTCAACGCCAAAGGCCCGCATCGACGCACACAGGATGCAGTCCTATGTCCTGAGCACCGTCAAGGACCCCATCAGAGAGGCACGCATCCAGCAAAGTGTGCGTAAACAACAGCACAGGATCAGGGCCATGGCCGTGCACGAGTCGCGAGGTAATACCGATGCCAATGCCAGCTCTTCGCAAGGCAATCCCAACGCCAGCTCATCGCAATTCGACTTTGAGAATTCTGCCGAGGAGCGCGGCGATCGCGGCAGCTCACCCTCGCCATTCGTCAACACCCCACCTAACATGCCACGCATGGACCGCCTTGGCCGTCCCATGACACTAGGCGCAGGTCGCACTCCCTTGCCCTTTCGCCCCTCGAGGTTGGCCAAGGAAGTCTTTGCCAGCGACGAGAGCACCTCGCAGCACGGCGCCGACCCCGAGACGGCCTCAGCCTCGGGCGACGGTGAGTCCTCTACCGGCGATTTGATGACCCCCGCCCGCGGATGGGCCAACACCTCGGAGCCAGGCTTTGGCGGCGTGGCAGAGGGCCGGGGTGCAGCACACGTAGGAAACCGCGTGGATCCGCGCAAGCTCAGCAGGCAGGTGCACAAGATGAATGAGAATCTCGAAGAGGAAAATCATCTGCTCAGAGGAGACCTCGACGAGGCACAGGCAGAAGTCGCCAGTCTGAGGAGGCAGCTCAATGTCGCGCTCAGGGAAAAGGAGGGCTTGAGCAGGCGTGTCAAGACGCTCGAGGCGGAGCGCGGACAGCAGGGAACCAAGAGCCCAAGGAGTATTCCACTCCCCGCCAGCCCCGACCCTGAAGGCGAGAGCGCGCGCGAGGACGAAGACGAGCACGGCAGCCAGGCTGAAAGCGAGATTGACCCCGACGCTGAAGCCGACCCAGATACGCCGCGCACGTACAAAGCAGCCCTGCGCAAGATTGCAGAGCTGCAGGGGCACAAAGAAGAACTCAATGACATGCTCGATGACCTCGAAGAGCGCTACGAGGCTCTCGAGAAGGAGATGCAGGCTAGTCGGCAAAACAATGACAAGGGCAAGACGCAGGGCCATGGTGACGCCGATACCGACGCCGACGTTACTGTCACTGCCACCAGCGAGCATTCACCGTCCCGCTCGCGTCGCTCCGACCGCTCCGCGCGCACCGAACGCACCGAGCTCCGCAACCAGCTGGATCAAGTCCTCGGAGAGCTCGAGGCCGTCGAGGAGGACCTGGCTGCCACCACGGAAGAGCGCGATCGTCTTCGCGAGAACTTCGAGGAGGCCAAGGCGTTTGCGCTGCAGCAGTGTGAAGAAGCCGAGGGTGCGCGGGACGAGGCGCTGCGCGAGGCCGACGAGTTGAAGGCAAAGGTTGCGGAACTGGAAGACGAGATTGAGCGAGCGCAGACTGCAGGCGGAGCCAGCGGCGGCGACGGTGCCGACCGCG
This sequence comes from Quambalaria eucalypti, assembly GCA_004016185.1. Lineage (NCBI taxonomy): Eukaryota > Fungi > Basidiomycota > Exobasidiomycetes > Microstromatales > Quambalariaceae > Quambalaria > Quambalaria eucalypti. The sequence goes on from RRYC01000318.1 coordinate 4,052, forward strand.
ACGGCAGCCAATCACAGACCACGCTCCTCCGCAACCAGCTGGGAATGGCCCGCGAGGAGCTCGATGCCGCGGAGGAGGAGCACGCCCGCGCCAAGGGGGAGCTCGAGGCCGCGCTGGAGAGCAACGAGCTGGAGCTGCAGGCCCTCGAGGAGGCGCAGGCCGTCTCGGAAGAAAAGCTTGCCAGTGCACAGGCCGAGGTCGAGGCGCTCAAGGAGGAGCTTGACGCAGAGCGGATACGCGTCTCAGAGAGGGAGAACCAACTCCTGCGCCTGGAGCGGGCGACGAACGCCGGAGAAGGGAAGCTCTCGACGCGCATTGCAGAGCTCGAGGCGCAGCTGGAGCAAGCCACACAAGAGGCAGAGGCCACGCGCAAGAAGCTCGCAGAGATGGTCTCCCCTGCGCAACACGACGCAGAAATCAAGATCAAGGACAGTGAAGTGGCGGAGCTGCAGCGCCAAAAGGCCGAAGTCGAGGCGCGCCTCGAAGACTACAAGCAGCAGGCGCAGGCGCTCAGCCAGAGCCTCATCGATGCTGCGGCCGCAGCCAACGCCAGCGCCAATGCCAACGCGAGTGCATCTACGTCGGCCGCCTCGGCGTCGCTGCAAACACCTGCCAAGGGACTGCACCGCACGCTCCTGCACCTGCGCACGCCCGTCCGTACCCCCGCCTCGCCCGGACACTTGAGCCCCGCGTCGTGGCTCAACGAGACGACAATCGGCGCGGCCCTGGGCCCAGACTCGTCTGCCGCTGTGCACATCGCCGAGCTGCAGCGTCTCCTCGACGAGGCGAATGCCAAGCTCGACGATAAGCTTGCGGAGATGGACGCGCAGGGTATTGGCCACTTGACGCTAATGCGGCGCTTGATCGAGGCGACGGCGCGCATCGAGGAGCTCGAGGCTGAACTCGAGGGCGTGCGTGGCGCTCAGGGCGAGATGGCCCGCATTCAGGAGAGACTCAAGGCAGTGAGGTGCACGGCGTGCGAAGAACGCTTCGACGCAAGTAGGCAGGTGCCCATGCCCCGCGGTGCTGATCAGAGCATGACCGCGGACACCTCGCGTGGCACCACCACGCACCCGCACGCACGCTCCCACCTCGGCAAGAGCACACGCTCCAAGGAGCGCGATCGCGCACTCGAAGAATTCATTGCCAAGATTCCTGTGCTGACTGCACGCCTGGCCGAAATGGAAGAGGAGAACCGCGCCCTGCGGGATGCGCAGGCAGCCGCCAATGCCAATGCCGCGGCAGCCAAGGACGAAGAAAGCGCCCACAAGGCTTCACAGCGTTCTCGCCGGCGTGAGCTCGCGCGCAAGTTGCAGGCCGCTACGCAGGGCGAGATTTCGCGTGCGCGGGAAGCCATCGTCGACCTCGATGCGGAGCTCGCAGAGGAGCGGCGTCGCCTGCCTGAGCTTGCACGCGACTCAAAGATCTTTGGGGACTTGAGTGCCGCGGCGGAGCGGGAGCTCGCTCGCACAGAGATGCGACTACGTACCGTCGAGGCTGAGCTGCGGCGCAAGGCAGAGGAGTTCGAACGCCTACAGGAGGACTTTGTGGAAGTGTCGCGCAGTGGCGCTGTCACGGGCGATGCCGACGCCGACGCATCATCGACACCCGCAGCAGGGTCCGTATCGCTTCATGTCCTCCAGGCGCAAATCCGGCAGACGGCCCTCGAGCTACAACACCTCCGGGAAGACCGGCACGCGGTCCTCTCCTCGCGTCGGGGCTTACACGCTCAATTCCGCAGCGCGAGCGAGGCGTACGCCGCCGTGCAGTCCGAATTAGCGAGCACGCGCTCGGCCGTCGAGTCTCACCGCTCGCAGCTTGCAGAGCAGAGCGAGAAGGTCGCGAGGCTACATACTGCGTTGCGGGCGCAGCACGATGACCTCGCGGCTGTGAAGGGCGATCGGGATCGTCTGGCAGAGCAGAGGGAGGGTATCCTCCGGGATGTAGGTGCGCTCGAGGCGGACTTGGTGCGTGTGCGACAGGAGAGCGAGCGCTTCGGTGTGGATCTGGAGCGACTCCGTCGTGAGCGGGATGAACAGCGGGAGCGCGCGGACAGAGCGCGGGAGAGTAGTCTGAGTGTTACGGCGGAGGCGCACGAGACGATTGGGCTGCTGCGGAGTAGGCTCGAGGCGGCGCAGCGGGCAATTCAGGAGATGGAGCTCCAGGCTGTGGCTGCAGAGGCCGAGGCCGAGGCCAAGGGCGAGAATGCAAGCGACAAGGACACCGACGCCCAAGCGGCACTGGCGGCACTCCGCGCAAAGCACGCTGCAGAGGCAAAAGGTCTGCTGGTGCACATTCGTTATCTCAAGACGCGCTACATGCGGGAGTCGGACCTCCGCCAGGACTTGGCCTTCCAGAAGCAGTACCTCCTGCAGATCCTCGGTGGGCTGAGCCTATCCGAGGAGGAGACGGTGCGCTTCCTTGCGGATCTAGGTCGGAGCAGAGCGACGGCCGCCAGTGCGGAAGCGGGTGCGGGTGCGACGAGGGCAGCCCGCCCGCGTACGAAGCTCAAGCGCGCGGCCCTGGCTGTACTTGCGATGTGCAAGATGCAGCTCATGGCGCGTAGGTGGGGGGAGACCCGCCGTGTCAAGGAGGCGCTGCTTGGCGCGCGGGACGAGGCGAGGGTCAGGCGCAGGGAGAGGGAGAGGGAGAGGGAAGTGGCAGAGGGGAAAGCCGGGGTAGATGTGGGGGAAGAGGATGCAGGGGACGAGACGGTCAAGCCAGGGCGGAGAGAGAGGGAGCGGTACCGCCCTGCGGTGGCGGTGGCGGCGGCGGCGGGAAAGAAGTAGGCTCGTTGCCTTTGCCTGCTCAAGAGCCCAGCCCGCGCCTCCATCCATGCATATATCCATGTATCTGTTCACTTGTCCACACCACACCACGCCACGCCACGTTCGTCTTTGCTCTCTTCTCTTTTCGTAGTCTGTACACTTGTTCTGTTGCCTTTGTCATGTACTCTTTGTGTTGCATTTGAGTGGGTGAGGGAGTGAGTCAGTATGAGCGTTTAAGTGGGTGAGCAGCGAAGTGCGCACAGGGTGTCGCGTGGCGCGTCTCGTCGGCTGCAGTGATTGGTTGAATTGAGCAGCGCGGACAGTACAGACAGAGATGGGGAGGTAGCGAATTGAATTAGAGTGGGGTCGCACGCACGATCAGAGGACACCTGTGAATGATGGGTCAAAGTAAGTTGTATGCATGCTTTGTTAGTGAGAGCGAGAGTGAGCTGTGTGACTGGCGTCCACGTCGCGCCCCTCGCGCCCGCCACCCACCCTTTGTGCTGGGAACATCGTCGAGGCCTGTCCGAGATACAGCCTCCTTGATGGCAAGTGCAAGTGCCTTGAACGCCGACTCTGCGCGGTGGTGGTCATTGTCCCCGCGGAGGCAGTCCACGTGGAGAGTAACGCCCGCTGCCATGGCAAAGCTGTGGAAGACGTGCGGGATCATCTCGCAGCTGAGAGCGCCAATCATCTCGCGCTTGAGGCCGAGCTCGGCGACGCAATAGGGGCGCGAGGAGATGTCGATGACTGCACGGGAGAGTGCCTCGTCGAGTGGAGCGTGGCCCGTGCCGTACCGCCTGATCCCCTTGATGGGTCCCAGCGCAGCCTTGAATGCCTCGCCGAGGGCAAGCGCACAGTCCTCGGCCGTGTGGTGATCATCGATGTGCAAGTCCCCGTCGCACTCGAGAGCGAGAGACATCCCACCGTGCTTTGCTAGTGCATGCAGCATGTGGTCCAGGAAACCAATGCCCGTCTTGACGCTGATGCTTTGTGGCGCCGAGGTGGGGTGCACGTCGAGCGAGAGGGAGCACTTGATCTTGGTCTCATTTGTAATCCGCTCTACCGACGCGGTGCGGATGGCGGGCGGCGGGGCCGAGGATGAAGGGGTGGCCATTGTCGTGTGTGTTGCGTGGTGGGTGGAGCGAGGATAGACGACTATCGCAGGAGTATGTATGCTATATATGCTGTCTGTCGTGTGGTTGTCAAGTTCAGAAGAAGAATGGCCCCCCGTCCAGGCAACAGCTGCCTCGTGCGTATCAGCCCCCCAGCCAAGTCGCCCCCGCCCCTCTCGTGGCCCGAGCGTGTCTTTTTGCCGCGGCTCAATGCGAGTCACCTTCGCATTCCCCGCGCGTCACGTGACCGCCCCTTCTTCTCTCTTCTGCGCGCCAACCCTCCCCGCCCGCCAAAGCGCCCCGCCGTGCGGCTTCAAATTTGCGCTTCGGCGACGCGGCCCCTCTTGCTTTTGATCTTCTTTTTCCTTTGAACAAAAAATCCTACGAAGGTGTGTATCGCAAGGGGCAGTCGACAAGGGCATCGTAGCGCTACCATTGCACTGGTAACTCACACAATTTTCACACACTATCATCCACACTCCCCTACAGACATTAAAGTTCGAGGCGGCATCTCTGGTGACTGGCAGCGGCAGATCGAGGGCACCAGCAAAGTCGGCTTTCGGCGCCTTGAGTGCTCTTCACAGAGCATTCGGCGCTGAGAGTCTCTCTTTGCTGGACCGCCTTCTCTGCTTGTTCGCCATCCCTTCCCGTTGCCTACCTCGCGTTCCCGTCTTCAAGAGCCCAAACTCGCGGGCGATTCGTCGCCCCGAGCACCGCTGGCGCCCCCGTGCGTCTTGGTGGTGGGCCCTCGCTTGTCGCTGAGTCGGTGTGCCAGTAACCCTCGTGGTCGCTGTCACGCCCTGCATGCTCCCTTGCTTCGCGGCGAGACTGGCAGAGGTTAGAACCTATCCCATGGTCAACCTTGCCAGGAATGGGAGTGTGTGGGGTCGACAGGGCAGCGGGCCGAAATTCCAAAATCTGTAACAAACACTATACCAGCAACGCCCTTTCTAGGGCGCCCACTCGGAGTCAAGTCGCTGTCACAGGTGAGTTGTCGATCCGAAACACCTGCCCCGCTGCCGCCGCCGCCGTCATCGTCGTCGCTTGCCAGCAGCTGCAAGTGCGCCTTTTTGCCAAGATGAGACAAACGTGTCGCCCCTATCCGATTATAATGAGCGATCGACCATCGAATTAGCCAAACATTATTCTATCACTGAGCACTAAAAGGACGCACGCGCACGCGCACAGCAAGCGAGACGACCGGTGGCAAAATGGCAGTGGCAGCAGAGTATACTCTGACGCTCTGTAAACACTTTCCACTGACACGCCTATTGCCCCCATCGTTCCAAACCCCAGGCAATTTGCACTCCCCTTTCCACGTTGCTTGACTGTCGCGCGGAAAGCTTCATAGCCTGAGTACCCATTGATCGTATCGCATCGTATCGCCCCGTATCACATGATAGCACACACACGCACACACGCCCCAGAGACGCGCGAAGGACCGCATCTGCAGCTCGGCCCCGCTGGACATTTCCGTCGCTGCGGGGTGACCAAGCCGCCTCGTGCGGTCACGAGCTGTAGGGAAAGTCCCCGGACACGTGAGGTCACATTCCGACAAGGTCAGCTCCCATCTGTTTGACTCAGCTCGCGAGTCGCGCCCTGCTACTTCGTCGCGCGGTGCGAGTATTCCCCGGTGATAGGGCTGGTAGGTGGCTGGTCAGGGGTGATGCGCACTCTAGTGCCGGCGAGAGAGGCAGACACCTTCAGGCATGGACGACGCTTGGGTACGGGTCACTGCACCCGTGCCCTCGTCGGCTCCTCCACTGGCATACATTCCCCTCGTCGGAAAGCGAGGCCTGGCCCAAAGTCAGGCCGGGAGATGTCCGCCCCACCGCTTCGGTGCGGTGCGGGTCGGGAGGAAGCTCTGGACCCCCGTGTCCTAGTCCAGCCTGGCATTCGTGTCTGCGGGAGGCTCGCGCTCGCCCTTACCAGTTCTCCGCTACGCCAGTCCACCGTCAACGGGGTATACCGCCGCGTGTACGTGCAGGTGCGTCAAAACAGGGGCAGAGTGGACGGCGGAGTCACATCCCCAGCTGTCCGCTGCGAGCCCCGGCTCGATCAGGCGGACAGTTCCCTCTGCCTGCCTAACCTACATGGGACGCTAGACTGGCCTGGCCGCGGCCTTGTCTTTCTTGTGCGTGGGCGATCGGTAGACGCACGCGAAGACGGTGGGGAGGCAGGTCCCCACCAGGAGCGAAGGTCTTGCTCGCCCATCCCAAAGCGCACAAGCGAGGGCTCGACGCGCGCCAGGCCGCCGTGCAGATATTCTCACCGTTCGTCATTCCGTCCCCGCTTTTTACAAGCGCGGCAGGGTCAACAGTCATGCGGTCGCTGATGTCTCCCGCACAGCGTGCGCGAGGCAGCAGTAACTCAACGGGGCTTACTCTCGCGTTTTTTCATCGTCTCTGGGTTCTTCTTCTCCGTGTGCGCGTCATCGTGCGTGCGTGTAAGTCGTGGGTACGGGTGCAGAGCGATGCGATACGATTGTGGGTACGAAGGCTTAAGCGCGGCTTGTTTGCGCCGGTGTTGTGCGGTGCGGTGCGGTGCGGTGCTGGCGGTCGTGGCGGTCGTGGCCGTGGCAGTGAAGGTCGTTGCGCCCTCCCTTTGTCGCCTTCGGAAGGGGCGAGCGTAGGGACGAGTGCGACGACTACTCGGCATCACATCACCTCACATCACATCACCGCACCGCACCGTATGGCGCTACAAGGCCTTGCCTTTGTACTTTTTCGACATTTTGGATACCCGCCTACGTCGTTGGACGAGGCAATGTTTCTATGAAGCAATATTATGATGATGATGATGGTGATGATACTCCATAGTGATCGCTTGGCTGGCTGGCTGTGTTGCGCTCTGCTAGGAGGTACCTTGAATGGATATGATTACTACGATGCTTGGATACAAGGACGAAGTACTTGCGAAGTACGAAGTACGGGCGATAGTGGTAGGGGTACGTACGTGGCGCAGTGTGGGAGGAGCGGTGCAGTGCAGTGAGGGCTACAATATACGACATACTTTACGATAGAGCAGAACCAAGCCAGTGGCTGAGACGATACGTTGTGGTACCTAGCGGGACAGTACGAGTACGAGTACGAGTACGGGTACGATTAAACGGCTGCGGGTGCGGGTGTTCCGGCCTGCTTTGCTTTGGCATTTCCTTTCCTTTCCTTGTCCTTTTCCCCGCCCACCCGCCGCCACCCCACTCCGCCTCGCCTCAGTAAACGAGGTACCCGATATTCAAGAGCGGGAACCCCGCCATGAGTCCAATCCAGAAGATCAAGTTTCCCAGCGTCTCGTTATTCCGAATGAGCGGAATCTTGCTCACGAGTATGAGTGGCAACTGCGCCATCTGCGCGGCAAAGAGGTAGCCTCGGATCTTGCCGCTCACAATGGCCATGACGAGCTCGTGCAGAAAGGAGGAGAGGAGAAAGGTCATGAACATCGCAGAGGTCTTAGAGAAGCCCCAGGAGGTGATGGATGAGGCGTAGACGTGCTTCAGGAGGAAAGAGTGGACGGGCTGCGAGGGGGGTGGGGTGGGTCGAAGTGGTGAGTGAGGGGCAGAGGAGTGTCACCACGCTGCGAGCACACACACCTTGTTCCACTTGCGCGAGAAGACGTCCATGGACGTCGCATTCCACCAATCCTGGTAGAACTCGCGGTCGGCAAAGCGCGTGAACTCTGCAAAGCCGTTGCAGACGCACTCGAACCTGCGGCGGTGCGGGGGGGTGTAAAAGGGGGCACGACGCAGGTCAGAGTCAGCTGCTGAGTTCGCAGGGGCGCACACCACGCCCACACTCACATGATGTAGAAGATGAGGAGATAGTTGACCATCATGGGCAGAGCAAGCTTGAGGAACGTCTGCAGAAGGGGCGTGTCGGGCGTGGGCGAGTGCGGGATGATAAAGTGCTCGGTGATGACGTAGATGACGAAGAAGGTGCCAAAGGTCGCCAGCGTTTTCTCCAGAACGTAGAGGGGTCGAACACTGCGGGCAGGGATGCAAGGGTTAACGTTAGCAGCTGTCCAAATGTGTTGCTAGGCTCACCTGCCGTCACTCACGCCTTGGTTCGCGGGTATTCCAACTCGTACACGAGCGTGGGTACGAGCAGGTAATCCCAGAAGTTGGCATAGGTGACATTGTCAGGCCAGCATACTCGGCTCTCCTTTCCGCCAGACGCCGCGGCCTCTTGCTCTGGTACGCCCTCGGGCTTGTGCGGCTCGACGGACATGAGCTCATCGCGGAGCCCCTCGATTTCACGCGCCAGAGCAGAGACGACTGGGTCGGGATGGGTTACCAGGGGGTGAGGGTCCCGAACGACTTCCTCGTGCCCGTGGCTGTCAGAGCGCCTAGTCGAGTTCGTCGATGGCGGAATGGGCGTCTCACCTTGCTTAGGGATAGGCGGAGGCCTGGTTGCGTCGCTCTTTCTCCGCGTGAGGGAGCCGCGGAAGGCCCGATGCCTATATGCGTCCATGCCCCTCTGGCGATCGAGGTGGGTCCATTCGGGGACATTTTCGCCGGCGCCGGTTCGGAGTGGCTCGCCCTCGGGCCCGCTTGCATGCTTACGGGCATTCTTGACAGCCTGGACCCAGACGCTGGCAAGACGCGCTCCTTGAGCTTTGCGGGCCTCGGCGTCGGTCTGAGCCGCGTCGTCGTCGTCGTCGTCGTTGTCGATGACGGGGCCAGGACATTCGACTTCGAGGACCCTCTCCTCGAGCTGCTTCTCTACGCGAGTGAGGCGGTCGTAGGCCTGTGACATTGCGCCATTGACAGCGAGGTAGCTGTGCATCTTCATCATCATGGCGAGGGTGTGTAGGACAAAGAAGCCCGACTGCACCCAGGGCCATTCGCGGTAGCGGGCCCACTTGATGACGCAGCCGAGCATGGCTCCCTGCCATGCATGCTGGAGGAGGCTGCCCGCAGGCCAATACCTCATCCAACCCCTCTTCATTGCCTTGACAAAGGGCACGCAGAAGAAGAGGCTGCCCACGAGGATGCCGTCGCTGAGTGCGAGTACGCCTGCGTCCCTTGAAAAGAGATTGGCAAAGGTGAGGGAGATTATTGTGCCAGTGGTTGTAAAGGAGGTGTAAAAGGTATTGAGCATGAGGATCGTCATTCCGATCCAAAAGAGGGTATAGAAGCCGCGGAAACTGGTATGCGTTGCAGGGCGGCAAGGATGGAAGATGTTCAGTAGTGGCACACAAGTTTCATTCAGCCGGCCTCAGCCTCCTGCTGCCACTCACGGATCCTTGGCAGCCTCCTCGTTGAAGCGGTCGAATCTGCTCTGCCTCGGCTTGAAGCTGACGAGGGCGCGAATCTTTTTCCCCTTGCGCTTTGCCTGTGTGGACTGCTGCGGCTTGAGGTGGACTCCACCGTCCTTGTCAATCTGGTGTTCGAGTGCCTTGGCGCCGACGTGAGTCACCGTCGTCGTCTGCGAAGGCTTGACAGATGCATCATCATGTGCGCCACCCAGTCCCGCCGAGACGTAGTCGTCGGCTGCACCATCTTTGCTCCTCCGGGTATACTCGGTGGTGACGGTACTGGTGGCTACCACCTCTCCACCCGAGTCGGACCCTGGCGTCCGTGTCCCACCATCGCTGGTAGTGCTGAGGGGTGTGCTGGCGCCCGTGCCGAGGTCCGTGTCCCCACGGGTAGGCGTCCATTCTGCGCTGCTTTCGCCTTCTTGAGCGAGGCTCGCAGCGGCGTCGGGTACGCTCCTTTGAATCCGTTCAATGGCGGGGTTGGGGGCATAGTGAGGTTGTGATGGCTGCGAAGAGGTCATGGCTACGGATGGCCAGACTCGCGGGCGTGCGGCGGGTGCGAGGCGTGTAGTGCGCAGTAGAGCAAAGACGAAGTTGCCTTAAATCGAGATGGATCCAGGTGCAAGTAAGAAAGACGAGGAGGAGGAGGAAGAGTGGAGGAAAGGAAGAAGTGCTGCGTATGGGAATTGGATCTCCCTCGGCGCGGAATTGTCCGTAGGCCTCTTTGAAGTTTGTTTGATCGTCCCCGAGCCCTCGGGTTGTGTTGTACAGTATTCGCCGTGCAAGTCGCCAATTCACCGAAGATGTGCAACCCAATCAATTCAGCGTCTCAACGTCAAGGTCAACGTCAGCGGCTGCTGCGCGTGAGCCGAGTGTGCATTGGATTTGGCGCCCCGTTTGTGGCGTCGGCGTCGCGGGGCGGGGCGGTGTTTGTTGGTTGGTGCAGGTGCAGCGAGACACTTGGAAGGCAATGTCGGGCGGCGATTTCTTCAGTGAAGTATTGTAAGTCAGTAATTGGTTCAGGGTATCGAGGTGGACAAAGTGATGCTTTATTTCAAGCAAGTCCAATAATATATCCACTCGAGCAAGGTACAGCCTCAGACGCAACCGCAACCGTCGTACTGTACAATTGGCCGCGTAGCCCGCCCGTATGTACCGAACTCCAGGTCCAACCCAAGTGCATCTCACGGCGGCCACCGCGCGGAACTCATCCCCGAGAGGCAACGACGGGAAGGCTCCTCCCGCTGAAACCCCCCTTTGATTAATTCATCTGGGTATCCGCGCGATTAGGCCCAGAGCAAAGTGCAACTTCCATACACCTTTAGTGTGTGGAGCGGGCCGGGCCACGCCTCCGGGCCGGATGAAGCCCCACAAAGAATAGAGCGGACGGAAGGGCGGGCCGTGGAACACGCGTGGCCGTGGCGTGGTGCCACGCACGAGTCAGCTCAGCTCACTGTCAACTACCATCCGTCTGTGTGTCTGCAATGTCTCTGACTTGCCTGACTTCACCTTGGGTTCCTCCGAGTTCCTCCCGTCTCGGTGGTGCGGTGACGCTCAGCTGACTAAGCCGTCACTCACCACACACTCACGCAAAAGATTCCGGCTGAGCGTTCCGTTCGCGTCCGGGCTTAGCAACCAAGCGACGCCTCGCAAGGGCGGAGCAGCGCTCAGCTCAACTCAACTCGACTCACTGAACAAAGCTCTCTGCTAAGGCCACGGTAGGCCGCATCTCTCTGTGCGTAGTCTTGGCAATCGACAGTCGGCCGTGCATGCCCGCGAAATGACGTCGTCCGATCAGCGCGTGCTCGAGCGTGCGTGCGTGTGCAGCCCGAGCGCCATCTCCACGAAGCCGCGTGACGTTGCTTTGGACTTGGACCTTGGCAGGGTCCGTGTCTCAGGGGCGTCGTGGGTACACAGCCCAGACCGCCGGGTCTAGGACTGGACGGCACTCGGCAGTATTCATCTGCTCACAAACACTGCGACGAGTTGGGACTGGTCTCAAACGATTACACGTCAAACGATGAATGAAGTGCCGGGATGGAATTCGTGCGCTGACTGCACGCTTCCAGCGGGCGAATTGTCGAGAAATGGGGATGTCTAATAGTACAGGTCACTTGATGGATGGGTGGACGGACAGATGGTGAGACAGGAAACGCAGCAACATATAGGCGGGGCGAAGAGAAACTCAGGGCAGCATTATGTGTTGCAGCAGGTCTCACCGGGAAGCGAAGTACAAAAGGGGACAAGAGGCGGATCCAGGAAAGGACGGTAGAGAGAGAGAGCGTTGTGAAGTCTAAAGGGCGAGGATGGCGGAAGTTGCGGCAAGAGTCGCAAGACTTCGAGCGCGAAAGGGCGCTGCCACAAGGGGTGAGTGGTAGTGGAACAGTTGACACCGCAGGTAGTCCTGCGAGGTCAAGAAGAGTATGCACAATGGTGGTCTTCGGATCGAGCAATGGGCGGCGAATTGCGCCACTCATCGCGTCGAGGATGATGAGCGCACCCTCCTCTTCTTTGCTGGGCGACCATTGCGCTCCTCTTCTTCCCTGCCCCTGGTGACGAGAGGCAATGGCGCTGGTGATGCGAAAGTCGGTGCGCTCCAGTAGCCCCTGGCTTCGCTCGCCCTGCGAGTGAATGGCAGAGGTGCCACCGTGGCTTCTAGCAGTACAAGCTTTGCTGCCTTTTCTGGAATCGTTGCACTGCCAGACTGCTCAACTGGAGCAAGCTCGGCGACGTCTTGCACGCGTGGAACCACCTCGGGGACCTCTTCGTCCTCCTCCGATGAGCTGCTGCTCGTCGAGCCACCCTCGTCGCCGTCTTTGCGACCTTGCCAGCTGCCCTGAGACAGATAGAGGGAGTGTGCGTGGGTGGAAAAGCATTGGTCAGCTTAATGTTCTGCGGCTGGTGTCGAGGACACAGGGACATTACTTTGCACGCACTCACGAAATAGTCTGTCCGACCGCTCCTGTCGTCTTCTCTGATGTCTGGTGTGTTGGCGTCGTGAAACTGAAAGTCGACGCTAAGGCTGCGGCTTGACCGATCTTCGCTGAGAGATTCAACCGAGGATTCGGGAGACATGGGCGTTCTTACCCTGCGCGGCTGCGGGCCAGCCCGCTGAGCCTTGACCCTTTCCAACTGCTCGCTCACGCACTGCAGGGTATGGGTGGACACGGGTGGATGCGGGTAGATGCGGGTGATCAGCAATAGACCCAAGGATCAGGACGTCGTGGTTATGGCCGTAATCATGGCCGTGACACTCACCTCGAGCTCGGCATCAATGGAAGCGGCCGCCTGGAACATCAATTGGCTGCATGTCATCATCTGCGTCACCTGCTCCCTCATGCTCTGAAAGTGGGCCTCCAAAGCCAATAGTCTCGACCCAGAGGCTTCCTTGGCCTGCCGACGCTGTTGCTCGCGGCGAGGCGAGACGTAGCGCGGATGAGATCGCGAGGAGCCAGGTGTTCCAGGTGCCGAGGTGTTAGGCAAGTTGCCGTGCAGGCCACGTACGAGGGCCAAGGACTCCAAGTGGAGCTTTGTGATGCATACAGGCGGGCTCTGTAGGTGCTCGTTGACGTCTTGCCAGCCACAGGTAATGGTGTTGACGAGGTCCAAAAAGGGCTCTGCCTCTGGTGAAAAGGCGGAAGCGGCAGGCCTGGAGGACGGCCCGCCTAGCGTGAGGTGGGGTAGGTGCGATTCGTGCGTCATTATCGAGAATTGTTGGCGGCGAGATCGATGCCGTGGGTGCAGGCAAAGTGCAGAAGTGGGTTCACTCGCTGCTGGCGTGTGGCGACTTGCGGAAAGCGCGTAAAGACGTCGACGAACCGCAGCTGTGATTGGAAGCGTCTGTGAGCCGTCGAGGGCCGTCGAGTAGTGCGAATTCTAATGGGCCTTGTTGTGCGTGGAACGAGGCGAAGTTGTGTTAGCTGCAGTAGTAGGCGTGATTCGAAAGGCGCGTGTGGATGAAAACGGTATGCTAGTGGTGGAGAGGAAGGGAAGGTACGACGAAACAGGACAACGCTTTATTTTGACCCACGGTTGCGGTGGCGTTGCTGATCAGGATGATTGTCATTACGCCGGCAAGGATTTAAGTTCTGATGGAAGGCGGCGGCGGCGGCGGCGGCGGCACTGTGCCTGCCTACCCTACCCGCCAGCCTGCCCTGCGTGCGTGCGAAGTTCTCAGATTCTCAGGTCGAGGCACCGGAGGGTGTGCCGATGGCGTGGACATGGGCGTGATCGGCGTAATGGGGCAGAGCAAGTGGTGGCCAGGCGGATCGGAGCACTCTGTGGGGGCAGAATCGAGGATGCTACGATTGATGCGGGCTCGCTGCTGTGCGGATCGATGAAACCCGAGTCGCCCTGTTGTCCTTGAGTCGCGGTTTCGTCGTCTATCGTCCGCCGTAGTGGCAGTAAGAATCGTACCCTGTGTGTGAGAGCGGGTGCGGGTGGATCATCTTTTACGCTCGACACTGGTGCCGTGCCGCAAACAACGACAAGATCTCCACATCTGGCAATCCGCGGCACCATCGGCCAAGACTTTTTGTGCATCGACATCGGCGGGCGTGGAGGCAGGCGCACGCAGGGGCAGGCGACCGACGTTTGTTGATGTTGTCTGGGTCTGCGAGTGAGTCTGGCGGTGCCCTTTCGCGCTGCATTGCGAAGGTCCGACAATCGCTGCGAATCGCAGCTGGAACCCTGGCGTGGTTGTGTCCCCCCGATGGCAAACGAAACGCCCACTGCCAGTCAACCCTGACTAGTGGGATCGTGGTTGTTGTGCGCGTGTGAGACTTGCCACTGGCGCATTCGCGCGGGTCCCGAATCGTTTGTGAGCCGGCGACGATCTCGATCTGCACGTCCACGCCGCGTGTCGCGGATGAAGCAACACGCGGCGACACGCGGCAACGCACCTCTTGTCGCCTTTTTGCCATTTGCCACACCTTTTCGTCTGCCTCGTCATCGGAGTGCTGGACTTGGGGATGAGTCGCGACCATCGGCCCTTCATTTACTTGCTACCTGATCAGTGAGCCAAACACAGGCAGGGCTACGACTGCCTTGTACAAGACTCACCGTCTTGTCTGCACACAGCACGGCGATCGGAGCAGCGTGGCTGGGTCGGAACTCTCTAACGAGACGGGACAAGTGACACGCCTTCAGAAACCTGTCGGGGGTGACGTCTGCGTGCGCTCGCTGCTGAAGCCAACCGACGGCCCCGCCCAGACGCAGGCGCATAGCGCGAAAAGAGGGATGCGCCCATCAAGGTTGGCCGGGGCTGGCCATGCGGGGACGATGCGCATGCACCTGCGTGTGTGTATGATGAGTGAGGCGGTCCGCAGGCGTCCGAGACGAAACGAGTGGGCGGCTGAGTGGCCACGCTGAGTCAATGGCTGTGTTGTGCGACCTGATTCAGCCACAGCCACAGCCATAAGACGAGTCTTGCGACGCTGCTTGACTCGGCCTAGATGGCTGACTGGCGGGCTCAGTTCGGGTGGTCGTCTGCGTGGATCGTGCGCGTAGTATGTCCTTGTTGGGCCTGTATGTAGTCTGTTTCGTCGGGACGGTGGGTTGCTGCGACCCCGTCCTCCCGATGGACGTGGCCATGCAAGTCCCTCGTCCGCCCGCCAAACGCTGCGTTGCTCTCCGCCAACCGCATCGCGTGCCTGTCGGGCCCGCGCGCCGTGGCGCTTGCGGTTGCCCCCGCGCCTTCGCGATCGACGTGGCTGCCGCGATGGGCGCCGCGTCCGCGTCCGCGCCTGACCCTTGGCTGAGCTCTGAGCCTATTGTATTGCCGCCTGCCGTTCTGATCTTCCCTCGACGAATTGTAGTAGAGACGGTGAAGAGCCTCGGTTCAGTGACGATCTAGCGCCAAGCACACCTCGTATCTACCCTTTCGCGCGTCTTCTATCGTCCCGCAACGCGCCCCTCCCACGCCCCGAATCACCGGCATCGGGGATGAGGCGGTTGAATTCGTACGCAATGTAAACCCGCACAAATGCTCACTCACGGTATGACGTTTGGCCGCCTCGCGCCAGTCCCTGGACCTCACCCGTGCAAGACGATGTCGCCATTGTTGTGGCCGTAGCCATCGCCAGGTCAGTGTTGCTCCGCCATGGCCATCGCCAGTCGCCAAGTCAGGGCAAGATTTTACCCACTCCTCGCCTCGCTTACAAGGGCGCCACAATCGAGCGGCAGCACTCGCATTCCAGTGGCTGCCTGTACTTACAATGTGCTGCCCCAAGTGCCTAGCCGGCCGGCCGATCCCGGCCAAAGTTGCTGCTTGCTGCTTGCCATAGACTGCTACTTGCTGCCAACGCTTTCATTCAAGACTCATTTGGACCCCTCTGCGAGCCGCGAGCCGCGAAGCTGGGCTCTCCAGCGCGGCCATCGCAGCATCGATGCGCCCCTTCTTGCCCCCCCCCCCACCTTCCTCGCCCGTGCCACTCAATGCGAGCCGGCAAGACAGCAAGTATTCACGGCCTGCGCTGTCTGATTTTTGTGTGTTTCCCATCGTTCCATCGTCTTCCAGTCGCATTCGTGAAGCGCAATCATGAGGTGCAATTGTGATCGGATCGCCCCCCAAGGAAGCTGGTGGCATCGAAGCTACTTTTGCCCTGAATGCTCCTAGCGAAGACGCCTCGATGCCTGCCACCAGATCGTCCAGAAGCCTCGATCCTCGCCTCGCCTCCCCTTGTCTCGCCTCATCACCCTCCCACCTTTGTGTTTGTCCCATCTCGATCTTCTTTCCACTCCACTTTCGCACTCCGACGCAGACTCCAACGAGATCGGACTGCACGGACTGCACACGCGTTTCGCTGGGAGCGCGCGCACTCGGCCGTCCAGCCTTGTCGTCCCTCATCGAGTCCAGATCGCTTCAGTGCTGAGCGCCCCCTCTTTTTCCCACCGTCCTTGTTCAGCCACTGAACCCCCGCCAGCGGAGTTCTGACATCATGTCTCGATCTCTACGAGAGCTGCGGGCGCGACGCCAAGTCCGCTCGGCCCCGCCAGCCACACCATAATGTGGCTGCACCCCAGCTTCGAAGATCCGTCCCGTCGGATCTCCTCTCTGGGACTCGGGTATGCTGCCTCCCTTTCTCCACCTTTCGCTTCACTAGAAGCGTCTTCCACCGGGAGAGGCACGCCTGAAAGCCTTGCGCGGCGCTTGGCCTCGCCGTATCCGAACTCACTGCCCTGCGGCGGAGGTGGCCCGACCTGACAGATGGCGAGAGCCAAGGCGTGCGGCCAGGCCCAGGCCAGACCCAGGCTAGATTTAGCCCGGCATTGGGGTGGGCGGCTTGCTCAAGCGTTCATTCACCGCTTTCTGTCAAGGCCGATCTTCGTGATATCGTCTGCCTTGGCGCTCCATTCGGGCCTACACGAGCTTCACCCGCAACAACATGAGCCAAAACCCCGTCCTCGCACGCTCCGGCAACTGCCTGTCGAACCGTACATCCGGCTCCGTGCTCACTCAACCATACGACGCTGTGCTCACTACGCTGTGCTCACTCGACAGTCTTTTCAGACCTTCAGGAAAGATACAAAGTTTCGGCCCTTTTCCCTGATTGATGCACTGCGCTGACTGTACTCGCATACATCCGGTGGGGCGAAGACGATGTTCGCGTCCAGCTCATTCTGTGGCGTATATGCAGCATGACCGCGACGTCCCCGACGACGATGTGCAGTTCCCAAGACCCCTGTCGGTCATCTCGCCGCCGCAGGGCGGGGTCAAGTATCCCTGCTGACTGGGACGACCACGCTCATCGAGTTGGACGCGAACCGCCGGGTGAGAGCACACCTACATACACGCTGATATATGTAAGCATCCGCACGTGTGCCCATTCGGGCGAACTTGGAGGGCATACTTACCTACAAACAAAAGTCGTTTCAAACAAAGCTGGTATGCGCCTATGCGTCGGACCAATTGCTATGCTACGCTACGAGTCTTCGAAGACAGCATGTAGTGAACGCGAGCGCATAGGCACCGGACCGTCCCCGATGGCTCTGGCATGACATAATGCGCCTCTACATACTCATCGTCCAGGTGACACCAGCCTGCATAGGACTAAACGCGTCTTGGACTCCAACTCCTTCCTCGTCAGCCTCATCATCTACCTTGAGTCAGCGTACGGGTACAAGAGGTCAGCTGACCGCCCAATCGGCCCGAGGCAGGAGGAGCGTTCGGATCGCCACGAAGCAGATGAGGTTCATTTGTCATACGGATGAAGTTCCACATACCAGTGCAAGGGCAGGTCCTAGCAGCCGGAGCAAGGAGTTGATGATGGATCGAAGGAGACGAGGGCTCGGGATACCGTGGCGGCGGAGGGTGCCAGCATCGCTTTCCTCTGATCTGGCTGACCGCGTACGCGAGCGCCTCGTGGAGATGAGCTGCTACCACTTTTGGAAATCGATGCGTTCTCCTCCTTCATGAGCTCCAACCCATGCCGTACGGGCACCCATGTACTTCTACTTGCCAGAGCAAATATCGGCGCTTTCTTCTAGAAGATGATGGAGCATACAGCGCATACCAAAGCAGGAAAGGCTAGGCTCGCTGCGCACAATCACGGAGTACAATATCAGCCAGCGCATTCAATTGCGATACCATGAAGCGGGTTGCGGCTTGGGCAGGGCACCGCATAGCCCGATTACCGAGCGCTGTAGCGGCACGGCACGGCTATCGGCCAGCAGACCATCCGACCGATGCTTCCATTTTCGAGGCACACTGAGCCAAAGATGGGCCCCAACCAAGATGTTACCATTACCAGAGATGGGCCTCGGCCTCGGCAGAAGAAGAAGAAGCGCGGAACGAGCTTTGTTCCGCTGTCAAGTCCTCATTGTGCTGCCAAGGGCTGGTTTCAAAACAATACTTGGTGAGTCGATCTCGAGATGACGAGACGAGACCTCAGGCGACAGCTTCCTTGCGAGTACAATACTTGAGCGCTCTCGCGAAATTGGCCATGCGCGACGTACAGTACGTGATGAGCACCCACCCACATCGGCTTCTCCTATCCGATGCTACTTACCTCGTCCGAACGCCCGATCTCGCCTGCTGGCCGTGCGCTTGCCCTGCCTGGCTTGGATCTGGCTTTCTCTTTGTCTTTGTCCGGAGTGCGAGCGAGCGAGCGAGTGCGCAGTGCAGTGCGGTCAAAAGCTGAGCTGGGTGCGCGTGGTGGGTGCACAGTGAGCTGAGGGTGCAAGCGCGCTTGCTCGCTGCGGGGAGGAGAGCAAGTAGCAAGGTTTGACGCCCAGGCTGTTACATGCCTGAAGCGGAGAGCGGATTAAGGTTCCTTCGTTCGGTCCGGCTTGGCTAGGTAGGTGAGCGTTGTGTTGTATTGTATTGTACTGTAAGTACATACAGAAGGAAAGCCCAAGCATCTGTTGCGCCTACTTCCTCGTCGCGGACATCATACAACCCGGGCCTTTTCCCCGCCCCAGGGCCGTCCCTATCACCCACGATGGTTTCTGAGATTGAATCTGGTACGCAGAAGCGAGCGAGGAGGACGCCCAAGGTGACTCACTCCCCCCCTCCCCGGTGGGCCACGCCAGTTCACGCCGCCACCCCAGGTCAGGTGAGCTTCAGCAGGGGCGGCTTAACTCAGATTTCCAAATCGCGCGCGAGCTTGCGTTTGCTCGCTGGCTAGCGATGTCAAGTATGCTGTGCTAGGTTGTGCGCACAAGCCAAGCCAGGTCAGGTCAGGCGAGGCGCGCACATCGAGCGCAAGATCTTCCGCTCGCTGCGAGATTCCTCCCCAGCGCAATTTTGCTTGCCATGTGTTCCCTTCTTCGAACAGTTCATATCCATCTGGCGAGGGAGGCGAGGCAATGACTGGACAAGAGATGGAATATCTTCGGCTGTCTTACTGTACATTCTCGCCATTGCCACTCTCATTGTTGCCTCAGGGTACTCGCTCTCAATTGCGCAAGAGCCCGCCTGGCCACAGCCTGTGCGGTGCCACATTTTGCTTTTTCTTAGCCTCCTTCCCTTTGCGCTTTCACTGCCCCGAGGCTGTCTCGCCGAGTCCTGGCAGACGACTCACTGCGAACTGTTGTTGCCTAGTGCAAGCATGGGCAACTGTATGCGATCAGAACCTCGGTGAGCTCGCTGGAGGTGGGCCATAGTGCCCGAGTATCCTCCCTCGGCCTCCGGGCTCAGTCCGAGCACGAGGCCCGCACGTGTGCGCCAGGTGGGTGAGGGTGGTCCCTCACGGGGAGAGCAAAGCAAGAGCAGGCCGCGGCGGCCGTCTCTGCGTTTGAGTTGTAGTTGTGAGATTAGACTCTCGGTGAATGGTCAGTGCGGCGGAAGCCAAGGCGGAGGCGGGATCCGAGGCGGAATCCGGCCGGCCAGATGCGAGTGAGAATGCGAGTCAAAACAAACAGTCTGCGGGATGTCATTCACTTCAAAGAAGACGTTTCTGAACAGGCGGACGTGCGCTTCCTCAGCGCATGGCTGCGGCTTGCATCGGAGCGAACGTCCCGACGTGTGGCAGGCAGTCCGAGCTCGAGCTCGCCACAGACGTGCAATGGTACCGTCCTGTCCTATCCCCTCCTGTGTCTCAAGAGTGGGCTCAGTGCCGCGGCGCCGTAAGTACGTCGCAGCATGTCGATGCGAGGAGAGCGAGCAGACGCCCCGGTCTCTGGGCGAGACAAGGAGGCTTCCATGGAATACGAGTGCAGGTCAAGGTCGCTGCGATGCAAAGCAGACTGGAAACGAGGAGGAAAGAGTTCAAGGCACGAATGCAAATGACGATGTTGCCTGGGCGGGGTAGGAATGTGCGCCAGAGTTTACCTGGTCCTGCATGCCAATGGCCCGTTGCACCTTTGCAAGGCGATGCGTTGCGTTGCCGAAGAGGTACAATCCAATTCTGAGCGGGAGGAGGCGCGAAGAAGCGGCCTGCTGAGCGCCAATTGTTTGTGCCAGGCTGAGTCGCTAAAGTAGAGGTTGAAGCAGTGGCGGCGGCGGCGGCGGCGGCGGCGCGGCGGTGATTGGAGTGAAGCTTCACCTTCAGCGGCTTTTACTTTGAGAGGCGGGGTTGGGGGATGGGGTGGACCCCAACTCGCTCGCGTGTGCGCGTCTCCCCTTGCCGCATCGCGCCAAATCGTCCCTTGCAGTGTGGCGAAGGCGTGGCTTGGGCCGCCTCTTCAGAGGGTGAGGCACATTACTGGTGTCATTAGTGCAAGCGTGGTAGGTAGGTACTTCCGATGATTTGACGACGACCCTGTCAAGGTACCGCAATGAATGCACTTCGTGGGAGAAAGAGGGAATCTCTCGCTCTGCCGCCGCCCTCAGGGCGTTGGTGTGGGCCGGTGAGGCAGCCTGCGTCTTGTGTATTGTTGCGCGTGGGGTGAGACAGTCTCAGAAAAATCAACGCATACGCGCATGTGTGGCGTGTGAACTGTATGTACGACGACATGGCGGCAAGTCTAATGATCACCATGCTGGCTGCGCCTTTCCCCTCTTCGTCTCTGGGGATTTTTGCGCCCGGGGCGGGGCTTCAACTTTGGATGAAATGAAGGCGCCCAAGGGGAGGTTCAACGTAGAAGACTACGTCGAAGGAGCGACGGGCCATTATGTACGCCCATTCGTACGTCGGCTTTGACTGCCGGGATTTTTCGGCGTTAAGGACGCCCAGAAAGCGGCTAAGAATGATGTCAAACACTTGGAATCGTAGAGGGATGAGGCGGCTTCGGCCTCTAGACGCCGACGTTAGTCTGTCGCGGTCTCTGGAGAGCTGAGTGGCGCGTGAGAGAGCTGATAATGCATCGCAGCACTCCGCAAGACAGAGGACTTCCGTTGGCTTGGCTTGGCTGGCTGACTGGCTGACTATTGGCATTTACCTGTAAGTGTCAACGCCCGCTCGTGGTACTGTAAATGCTGCGAGCTGCGAGCTGCGAGCTCCGTGCGACTTCTTTTCGCTACAGAGTTTGACCTGGGGAGAGGCGCGACGACGACGACGACGGGACCGCGCCCGGGGTCCTTCCTGCGAGGCATGCATCGGCCCTGCACACGCGGCTCAAGAAAGCCCGCTGGCAAATGGAAGACAGGAACGTCTCCGCCCGCCCACCATCTTCCTCTACTCCGTCCTCGATGCTGCTGCCGCCATCGTCGCCCTGATGGCGAGCTAACCATGCCGAAGCGAGGGGAGTAGACTCGATCTCAGATCGGCAAAGGGCAAGAGCAGAATGGCCAGCGATAAAGAGTAAATGTGGTTGGCGCGACTGGCGCGACTGGCGCGGCTGGCTCGTCTCGTCGGGTCAAAGCAGCGGCAAGCTGCGAGGAAAAAAGATGACCCCTTTTGGACTCAGAAGATACGGTGGGACTGAGATACAATGTGTTGAGCCGGCAGGAGAGCAACTGTTGGTACCCTCTTCATCGGCGATGGGCATGACACTACTCCAATATACGGCGCTCAGCTTGCGCTGGCCGGCAGACGGTTGGTTGGTTGGTGCTTCGCCATCAAGCTTGCTCTCCAAGCTGGAACAGAGTTTATTTGTCCGCTTGCCTCTTGCATCGGCGTGCAGCCGTTGCAGTGTGAGGCCAGTTGCGCAAAAGGAGTCGCTGACTCACGCGTCGTGGCCGCGTCGAGCCTTGCTGTCCTGACGTGCCTCGTGAAGATGGGCAAGCAAGATGTGCTCCAGCGCGGACGCCAGCTTGTCCGACCGTCCGAACGATGGCCCCCGCCCGCCGAGACCTCGGTCGCTGAGCGCCGGATTCGTTCATTGCAAGCGGCCAACAAAGACGCCAAGATGACCGGCCGCCCATGGCGCCCAACGGTCTATGGATTCTCGCCGTGCCAGCCAACCAGCTAACCAGGCAAAAAGAGGAGTCGCAAGCGCAGCCAACGATCGCAAAACGCAAGTCGAAGACTAGCCGCAACGGTGCATGGGCAGTGCCGCACGGCCAGCGAGCTCTCTCACAGCCGAAGGGCTCCCTCTCACAGCCGATGGCTCGCTCTACCACTCTGTCCAAGTCCACCCCACGTAAGCCCTGAAGCGAGGCGGTCGAGGACGAGTGAATGAATAGATTCCGCTCGCAATCGCAGCATCTGCAGCGACGTCTGCATTCCGACACTCAGGCACCAAGGTGAGCAGGTCAGTCGGTGTGTCTGTGTGCGTGTGTGTGTCTCAGCTCCCCGCTTTTTTCTTCCCGCCCCGCGATGATGCCGCACCAATGGTTTCTAATTCTCCCTCGATTGCCCTGACTGAGTCACATCACGAGTGACCGTCTGTCCGTCCTGCCTGCCGCCTTGCCTGCCTTGCCCGCCTAACTGCCCGCGGGTGTCGCCGCCGCCGCCGCCGCCGCGCGCCCTCATTTTTCTTCTCTGCTCTCCATTGCCCTTTTGGCGTGAGAAGGGGGCAGACACTGCAGACCGGAACTTCGTCGAGCAAAGACCGCCCGGCCGCTTGGCTGCTGCTGCCTGAAAGCGCATCAGGGCAATTCCAGGCCCGCGCCTCTTGGAGTAAGTGTTGCCCAGCACAGCCGGCCAAGGAAAAGCGGAAATGAATGCGCCAGGTCGGCCAGGCCCCCCACCTACCCAAGCACACCCCAACTCAACCTGCTCCAAACTAGCTCACTCGGCTGCATCTCGGAAGGCTGCCCCGCTGCTTGTCAGGCATGTCATGTAGGCCAACTTAGCCGGCATCTGGACCAGCTCGGTCTCCGGAAAGAGGGACCACCACCATCCACCATCGAAGCCAAGATCCTGGTTGCTTTTCTCAGAGCTTCGCGCACCTGTGACGCATACATACGCGAGTGACGGGGCTGAAAAGCCCGCTCACAGACGAGGTCAATGGGGTGAGGGGGTGGGGGTTTGCCGCCTCCGCCTGGACGAGGCCAGTGGGCCTGCAAAGAGAGAGACGAGACTTTTTTCGCCCTTGAGCGTGAGCCTACACTACATACAGCCGCCTCTGGCGCCACTGGCGCAACAGGGCGTGCGTGCGTGCGGGCCTCGGTCGCTCTGAATTCGACACTGCCTACCTACAGTATGCAGTCACTCAGGGATGGGACCGCCTTCAGATCAGGCCGGCATGTCACCCATGTCCAGGCCATCAGACCAGGCCAGACTTGCGGCCAGAACAGCCCCCCCGCCCCACTCGGCGACGGCGTAGTGATTACCGGTGCATGTGGATGTCGCCTCGGACTCAGAAGCCGGGCGGAGCAGGGCTGTGAGGACGGACGTCGTTGCATTGCTCTCCACTCTTGCACCTGCAGCCGAGCCACTTCCCATCCGGTCTCAGCATCTGCACCGCCGCCTCTGCGTCGGAGGAAAGTCATCGTGCGCATACTGGGCGCTCTATCAGCTGTGCAAACAGCGTTGCTGCGAAAAACTGAACACACACAAAGAATAACACAAGATGAGAGCACGATCATGGGAGCGCCATGGCACCTGCGCCATTGCACCTTCTTGCGTATTGCGTACCTGGGCAGCTTCCAGACCACGGTCAGCCACCCCGCAACTGCACCTCGAGGGCCCCTCCAGACCGGGGCCCGCTCTACAAGTACCCTACCCCCCCAGGACCCGTGAGCCTACACTTTCGCCTCCTCGTCAAAAACGAAACTTTCCCGATCTTCCCGCCAGCCCCTTCCGAGGTCTCAAAGACTCGTTTCGCCACCGCGTCTCCACACACACCCAAACCCAAGCCCAAGCCACACGCAACAAAGATGACTTCGCCCCCGCAGCCGCAGCCTTGTGTCCCCCCCGGAAGGGACATCACACACAGTGGTACACCCGCTAACGGCCCCACTATTCAGCTCGAGAAACGTAGTCCGAGCCCTTCGAGACCTGCCCTGGTTGCTTCTCTCGAGGCGCGTCGCATGTCGCTGGTAAGCATCGGACGCGTCCCTGTATGCTAGCTCATCCTGGCACACACCCGTGCTGAGACGCGATCAATCCTTCTCACTTATCCCCCTCGCCCCATCACCAGACGGCCAGCAATGTCGCGGCGGGATCACGCATCTCGGACATGGGTCCCCCACCCACTACGACTTCGCCTTCCAGCTCCCCAGGCTCGTCCGACGGCAGCCCAGAGCGAGACGCCAGTGACATCTCGCGCATGCTGGCCAATGCTTCCGGGCTCCACCCATTCGCTCACAGCGAGGGTCCAGTGTCTCTCACCATCACCATTGTGAGTCTGGCCGTTGCGCAATGGGGTATTCGCAGTGTGGCCTTGTCACTGACGCAGTCGTGTACTGCTTGCTTGTCTGGCTGACTTGCTGCTGGTGCCCACGCAGTCTAGGGAGGGTGAGCGCTCCCACACCAACATCTCGGTGACGCCTTCCGTGGACGCGCGCAAGACGCCTCAGCTGCTGCTCACTGCCCTCGAAGAGGCCAAAGAATACGTTCTCGGACGCTGCCAGCACCCAGCCAACATTGCAAAGGGTAGTGGCGGAGATTCCAGCGCAGGCCACTCTCCAACCAGCACCCGGGGTGGCTCCCCAGGGACCAAGCGAGAGGCCGACGCCGACGAGAGCGCTCCTCAGAAACGATCGAGGATCACCTCGCGCGGCAGTGGCGAGCCCATCACGGCGTACCGAAAGACGGTTCCCGGCATGATGTCCAGTCAGGAGTACCTCCAGTACCTTCTACGTGGGTTGGCCGCCAAGGGGTATAGCTCTATGAGCCCAGAGGAGAGAGAGTCTTTGTTCATGTCCACGCTTTCCTCCAACTACCACGCCTTCACCCGCCACATTAGCAAAGCATACCATGCGATCCAACAGCTGAGGCACAAGGCAACCATTTACCTCGGACAGCGTGACGAGGCCCTCTCCCGCTTGGCACTCGCGCAGCAGCGTCTCATCGGACAGCAGACCCGCGGCCGCTCGGAAATTCCAACAAAGGTCGCAAAGGGCGAAGACGTCAAATGGTGGCCGGGCCGCTCCCTCAGCGCCCCTTCCGTTGACGTCGCCGCCCTGCGTCCTACTGGCATGCAGGGCCACGGTACCGCGTCTGTCCCAGCAGCTCTCCCTTCTACGCCCGAGGTCACCCGCGGGCGAACTGGCCCTGAGCAAGGACGACAGCGAATGAAGAGTGCCTCTGCCTCGATGTCATCGGCCGGCTCGAATTGGCTCAAAGCGTCGCCGCTGAACGGTCGCGGCGGTCAGAGGAACAATGGACAGGGAGCTCCCGCTCTGACTACCGTCACGCTGCATCCTCTCTCCAAGGCCTTCTCTGCTGAGAACGAGGCACTCTCAACTCCAAATTCGGAACCACGAGCGTCTGCAGACGCTACCGAGAGAATGCAGTCTAGCGGCGACGAAGCGACAGCCTGGACGCAGCCGCAGACCGGTCCCACACATTCCTCTGCCTCGCTCCTAGAGCCAGCGCCCATCTTTCAGTATGACAGCGCAAAACCTGAGCCCGCCCTCCAGAGCCCGGTGTCTGGTCCCGAGATGTCCGATTCCGAGACCACCCCGCGTGCGGCGCCCCAGTCAATCCTGCCAAGCTGTGCGCCCGTGCCCGTCTGTGACCTGATCTCCAAGATGGGTACCAATGGAGCCGTCTCCTCTCCCCAGGTCTGCAATGAAGTGAGCAAGGGCCAAATCAACGACGATGGCAAGGAAGCTGGAGAGGGCCTCTTGTCCCCCTTTATGTCGCAAGACGAGCGCGGCTCTGCCACCGCCACCTTGGGCCAAGGGGAATGGGCGCACCATCATCAACAACAGCAGCAGCAGCAGCAACAGCAGCATGATCAAGCCACGACGCAATTCCTGAACTACATGGGCGTAGACTACCCTGCTTGCGGGCCTCAACAACAAGAGGCCCCTGCCACCGTCACGGTGCCACTCGACCAGTGGCGTCAGCTCACAAGCAGCACAAATGGGGCAGCGTCATACTCGACGGTACCAATGGGCCAGCAGAACGTCATCTTCCGCGAAGTCAAGAACACCACGACGAATGCCGCTACAAGGGACACGGAGAAGACGTCTCGAAGCAGTACCTCCTCCCTGCTGCCCTCGCCCGAAATCTCTGGCACTACTTGCGAGTACGACCAATGGTCGCGTGCGGCGGCGCTGCATACAGGCGCTTCCACGCCCTGCCAGGACCAGTCCCTCCAGCGGCAGGGACCTA
Organism: Quambalaria eucalypti; assembly: GCA_004016185.1. NCBI lineage: Eukaryota > Fungi > Basidiomycota > Exobasidiomycetes > Microstromatales > Quambalariaceae > Quambalaria > Quambalaria eucalypti. The sequence continues at coordinate 30,239 of RRYC01000318.1, forward strand.
TCCGCCCGCCTCAGCCTCAGCATCAGGTCCAGGCGCCCCCACCACACCCCCCACCCCACTACGATAATAATAATAGCGGCGCCGCCCGAAGCGCGGCCGTAAATGTTTTCACGCCCTCGGCCCCTGGCCAGAGCGTCAAGCTCGAGTCCTGAGCACCAGCGCTCGTACGTACCTACGACGAAGAGGCACCACTGCCCTCACTGTGCTCAGCTTGCGTGCCTCCCTGGTCTGTCCCGAGCAGGACTTGCGTCACCAACGCCAACAAACACAGGATGGGCGCGTCCCTCCATATACCCCGTGTGCCCCTCACTTATAAGGACCTCACAGCGCTTCTTCTTCTCCGCTTTCTTTTCCGTTCCCATTACGTCACGTCACTGCTGCTCGGATTCTACGCCACGCCACCATTTTTCTCTCACGAACCAGTCCAGTCAAAGGGTCCAGTCAGGTTCCAGCCTCGGGATACACGATCGCATGCACGCACCATAAACGTTGAAGTTCAAAAGCTCAAAAAGTCCTTTGGGGGTCGACTGCAAAATACGAAACTACAAAATCAGAAAAAAGACTCGGGACTCTTCAGGTCATCTCGCCACGTCATGGTCGCCAGTAAAGGCGAATATCGGCTCAAGGTTCACGTCAGGACACACGTCATCATTACCGTTGGGACAGGAAGTCGCATGATTAAGGGAGAGACACGCCTTTATGCCAGAAAGGCAATGGTTATTCGGATCGAAGGGACGGGAACGGCTCTCAAATCAGAACCCAGTCATCAAATCAGAACCCAGTCAATATCGAAAGAGAATCATGGAAGGTGGCGCACGTAACGAAAAACAAAAGATAGGCGGCTGCGATGCCGTGCGTTTGCTTCGATTCTGTTCCGTTCTGTTGGGTCTCACCGGGTTCCAGGTTCGGGCCAATTGACTACTATTCCAGTGCTGTTCCAATCATGTGCGCCTGATTCCGGCGAATGTGCGAGCCTCCGATCAATCGATCAGGCGAGGGGAAAGGAACCGAACGAACAATGCATTGCCATGTGACTAAATGTGAAGCGGAAACAGACTGGAGTGCGCATACGAAGGCATGCAAAGACCCGGGCGATGGTGTGCGGGCCCAGCGTGAATACGCGCGATGGGTAGGATACAGGTGTGATGCGGTCGTGCCGAGTATGGGAGCGGGCCGGTAGCGAAGGCAGTGATGGAGAGGGGCTCAGTCGTAGTCGGGCGATATGGCTGGATGTGTTCCTCGAGCGATGCGATGCGATTAGCGGCCGTATCTGTTGAGCTCCCATTCGCGGTTGTCCAGGGGGCATACCGGCCTGGTCTTGAGCCAGCGGGAGATGCAGTGGAAGTGGAAGGCGTGCTGTGTGCAGTGGGAGGGCGCGAGGTAGGTAAGTGGGCGAGCTGACCGGGTTGAGCGAGGCGGCATTGAAGCCGATCTGGACGAGCTGCACTCACGTTGCATTGACCCCAAGCTACAGTGCATTCGTCGCTGGCTGAGCTTCCCTGGTTTGCTTGACATTCAATGCCTGTATGAGGCGTAAAGCGCAGGTGTAGAGTGTCAAGACAGCATTGAGGTTTGCATTTTGGTCAGCGGGGTGTTCTGTTACAACGTGACAGTGAGCTTTGGGAGCGGTCCGCCGGTCACTCACAAAGGTCCATGATGTGATTCCTGCAAATAGCGCACTGTGGTACAAGGTAAGCGAGAGACACGGGAAGTGTAGAGTGAGATACATGCATACATGCGCTTTCATACAAGATTGGCACCCCATCATTGCGCTGCTCGAACGGCAGACACTCACGTTGTCTACGACGATGTCCCAGCTCCATAGGCAGACTGCGTTCCACTGCAGAGTGGAGAAGCAAGGAGGGTAGAGGGGCGTGCATGTATGTTAGCGTCAGCGAATGGTCATTGTGCGAATGAGGGGGCGATTAGGCATAAAGGTCACGTCGAGTGATGCCGGCGCTTGGTACCATAATTGATCGAACGGCACGTTGAGCTCCCCAGGATGTCTGAGACGGCCCACACAGGGAGCTCCACACGTCGGTGGCCATGGCAGACTCACCTTCTTGACTTGGAAGCGCGGAGGCTTTGCGGGTGCATCAACTTCCATCTTGACGGCATTGTTGTTGGAGCTGGAGCCCTCGCCGGCGGGGTTGGACGAAGTCGAAGCCGAAGCTGGGTCCGCCATGGTCGTCTCGGCTCTGTCTGGGTGTGGTGAGGTTGCGTGAGGTTGTGTGAGGCTGTATGGTGTGCGTCGTTGCCCTTTGATACAGCTCTCGTTGGGGGTTGGGGGTTGGAGGGAAGGGCAAGTAAGGCAAAATAAGGCGGACTGAGCTAAGTACAATACAAAGGAAGGCTACGGCCTCGCTCGAGTTACGGCTCAAGACCACCACAGTGCGGCCACCCAGTCCACTTGGGACGACTGCGAGTGGAGTCGACGCACTGGAACAAGAGACGGACAGGCGGACGGACAGGCGCCACACGCGCACAGGACGCGCGCCAGACGCCGCGGCCTTCTACCCGTCGAGACGAGGGAGCCATGCTGCGACAAAAGCGACGATGATGAACTTCTTCGCGAATTGCTGCGTGCGAACCAAGGTCAGTGCAAAGCAAGATCGAAATCCTGTCCTCCCTCATCAAACTCTGCATCGCTCTACATCGTTAACGCTAGGACTCGCGCAAGCAAGCTCCTTGTAAAGGCCAGCGACATCTCACCTCCGCACAGAGGCAGCGCCCGAGCGAGCCAAGGAAGAAGACGACAAGGGGCTAGGCGATCAATCGAGGGTAGTCGGCGCACCTCGTTTCCATCCGTCCATCCACCGCCATAAACAGGCAGCCCAGTCTCTTCTGCCATCTACGCTTCCTCCGGCATGTCCGCCCATAATCCCGGCCTGGGCTTGTACCTGACGCAGCAGGTCCTCCTCATCACGCAGGACGGCCGGACACTCCTTGGCTGTCTTCAAGGCTTTGACCATGCGGGCAGTGTCATCCTCAGCAATACCGTCGAGCGGATATTCACCTCCTCTGGCGGCGTAGAGGGCGAGGAGGGAGGCATGGAGGAGGTCGAGCTGGGCTTGTACGTCTTGAGGGGAGATGCCATGTGAGTTCCCCCCGCGCGACGCCGGATGCGCTTGCTACACCCAACTCACATTCTATGCTCTGCATTCGCGCAATCCTCACCCCGACAGCTGCCTCATCGGTGACATTGACCCGGCAAAAGACGCCAGCATCGACTGGAACAGCCTCGACATCGATGGCATACCCGAGGTGCGGCATTCCTAATCGTCGTCGTTGATGCGCCTTCCGCGGTCCCTCGTGCGCAATCTCCCGCTGCGCACGGCCACCAAAGAAGGGGAAAGAGCAAGCAAGGTGCAGCAGAATACTAGCTTTCCTCGCTATGTGAAGCGTACGACGCATGAGCAAGCAAGTCATTTTCTTGCCCTCTCACAGCCAAGCATTTCCTTTTGGCTCTCGGCCTCAACGAAATGCTGCTTGGAATCAAAAGAAGGATGGAGCGGACACCCGGGCAAAGTAAAGCTGGGCGAGTCGGGATCAGAAAGGCGCAAGAACCAAATCAGCATGGAACACGATTCATACCCAATAGCAGCAAGTAATAGATGGGGGGACAGAGCGGGGCGTAGCAAGCAAGCAATCAAGGACGAGAGCCATCACCAAACTTCACTATATGCGGCGCCAAAGCCAGACTTTAGCATGCATGTCACCCACGCCATGCCTCTAACGGCTCCTTTTGGCGACTCAATCTGTGACGATCTTCGGCTACAGTGCCGAGTGGCCTCGGAGGAAAGCCTCGCGTCAAGTCGAGGGCACACCGTATCCTCTTTCCCGCCTCGTCCCTCCCGACATATATGCATATACTGCAAGGTGCGACAGGCCGACCTCATTCTTCATGGGAGCAAGGCAAGCAAAGAAATGACCGCGTCGACTCGCATGTTCCTCGTGTAAACGCCGAGCGAGGTGCATGTAGGGAGGACGAATCATCTTTGGACGGCCAAACTCGGTATGCGCAGGGAAGAGGACGAGGCCTGAGTATCGTAGCGCACGCAAGGCTTGCCAGAGGGGAAGTCAGGCTCGCTCGCTCTGAACACGAAGAAATGGGACAGATCAATGTTAATCGAAGTATCATCACGCATTCTCAAAACACGCAATGGTCGTTCCAGTGCTGTCCCACGGACTGCTTGCTGTCGTCTATTTGCTCACCACAATTCTCACGATACGCTTCACGCAAAGCAGAGGAACCTTTTCTGACACCACCTATGCATTGACTTTGGACAATTGACAGAAAGAAGATTGCGACTATCGAACTCGATTGACTGACTGGCTAACTGGCTGGCTGACTGACGGACTGACTGGTGGCCGCTATTTACACACGTCGCCTCTTGCCCTCACTGGGCTGCTACCCTCCCATATGGTACCAAACAACCTTTCCCTCGACGTTTCCAACTTTACTCGCCACTCTTCCCAAGGCCAGCTTTGACTCGAGTTCGCGTCGTTGATTGGGCGTCGTTGATTGGATGATGGAGCTGGAAGGCGAGCGAAGCGGGGATATCTCGTGCATCTGAGCGCAGTCGTGTATGTGCGCACTGCCGGTGTGGTATGACTCGGTGTGGGGGTTATCATCTTGGATTTGGATTTGGATTTGGACTTCGCTTTTACATTTGCGCTTGGACTTTGTCTTAATTCGGGGCATTGAAGATAGACTCGAACCCACGCCTGCATGCTGTTTGAAGATTCCTTTTGTTGAGTCGCCGATGGACGAGCGGATGGACGGGCGGTATCGTCACAATGAGGTTTGATTGTAGGCCCTCCCGACCGCCCGCTTGCTGCGCTCCCTCACGCTTTATTTGGCCGCGTCGCCGGCAACGCTACCACCACTTGCGATGGGAAGACTCCTGACCTTGCTGACTTCGGTCGGCTTCTTTGGGATCGACACGGAGAGGATCCCGTCCTTGAAGTGTGCAGCAATCTTGTCAAAGTCGATTGTGTCAGGGAGGACCAGGGAGCGGCTAAAGGAGCCGTACAGACGCTCCGAGATGAGCGGACGGTTGGCTGCGTCGTCCTTCTTGTCCTTGTCGGAGCCCTTGGTCGATGCAGCGGCGGCATCCTTGCGCGAGTCGTACTCGCTGCGCACCTCGCCGCTAATCGTCAGGCGTCGTCCGCGCTCGTCCACGTCGACGCGGATATTCTCCTTGGGCACGCCGGCAAGTTCCGCAGTGAGCTTGTAGCGGCCCTCTTCCTCGTGCAGGTCCAGGCGCGGCGCGAGGTAGTTGGCGTTGCCACCCCAGGGACCTAGGCCGAAGATGCCCTCGTGCGGGTGGCGCACAGTACCCGCTGCAGAGGCGTGCTCACTCCCCTTGTGGCTGCGTCCCGCGACGCTGCCGCCGCCGTGCTGAGAGGCGGCTGCGGGGGCGGCCTCTTCAGCGGGAGCGGCGGAAGGGAGGGCTGCAACGTTGAAGAATGGTCGGAAGATGGGGTCGTCGAGGAGGAATGGGCGGAAGAGGGACATGTTGCGTGTAGTAGCGGTGAGTGTCCGGTGTTGAGAGGCTTGGATGTGCCGCTTAGACGAGGCGTGGATTTGTGTTGTATGCTTGAGAGTGCTTGTGATGGGTGTGAGGATGCGTTGCTTGACTTTGTGGATGGTTGTTAGGACGATGGGGACGGGCAGCTCCTTCGACGTCGACCCTGTGGTCTTGACGCTTCTTATACTTTTGGGAGGGGCAGGGGGTGGCTGGGAGCGCGTTGAGCCCTTTGCGGACATGGTGGCAGTGCGTGTATGTCTGGCGCTGAGCACGAGGTACGTGTAAGGGGTTGGGAGGTACGTGTATGGTGTGGAAGCTTCGAGAAGGTCGGCCAAATTTGAATGGGCGGGGTAGCTTTGTGTGGCGCACACTGCACTATTGTATGTGAGGCAGTTATACCTGTAGCTAGAAGTCAAACGTGCTGGAAACGTCGAGAAGGATTGGAGTGAAGTGAAGCTAACATGTCTATGCGAGCCGCCGCCGTTTTGATTTCCGATCATTTGCCGTCTTTGCTATCGACGGCCTCGACTCCAAATGGACCATCTGCTCAGCATCACTTGCTAGAATGGGCGTCCAGTATAGCGAAGAGCAATGACACAGACGACTCGAGCAACTTCGCGTGACTCGTCCCTCTCTTCTGCCTCTGAGCACTGCTTTTCTCACCGCACGGACCACGCAGCCAACCCGCAGCCCTGCCTCTTTCTCTCTCTCCCTGCCTGCCTGCCCGCCCGCCCGCCTGTTTGCCTGCAACAGCACAAGCGCTGCGCTGCAGCCGCACAAGATTTTCCCACGCGCGTCTCTTTCCGCCCTCGGCCCGTCCGCGCCCGCCTTCGAGCAACTTCCAGACGCGTCGCGTTGGCGGTGCTAGTGCGGTGCCTAAGTACCGGGCAGTGCTGCTGCTCAGCTGCTCAGCTGGCGCTGGGTGGGGATGGGGTCGAGGGGAGGTGGGGCGGGAGGGGGAGGGGATGCAAGGTTTGGGCGACATAGCGCAAAGCAGGGCAAGGGCGAGATCTAGGCCTCTCATGCAGACGCAAGAGCGCAGCGCTGAGGGTACCGCCCCCTCTTCGGTGTGGGGCACGCCGCTCCTTCCACCCTTCGGCCACGCAAAGGCCGAAGCTCCTCAAAAAGGGGATGCCGGGGGACCTATGCCGAATCTGGAACCGCAGCAGACACTCAACAGTATCAGGCGATACGAGTGCGAGGGGAAAAGCGACACACAGCGACGGCGAATGGCGAGTCGCAAGAAGAAAAGTGTCCGTGTAATTGCGAGAATGGACCCATGTACCCGTGGCCACGAAACAAGGCGAACAAAAGAAGGACCAATACCCAATTGACCCATGTAGAAGGAAAGACCGAGACACTGAAAACCCTGAAACCCTGTAAGATGACGTGACGTACATGATGGTACCATGAAACCATAACAAACAAGAAGGATGAGAAAGGACCGCGATATACGCGGTACCAAAAAGAGACAGTTGCGGAGAAGACCAGTGCCCGTGTTGCGAGGTGGGAATGCAGGGCGCGTTCTTCGTGGCCTTGCACAAAGAAGAAAGAGGTGATTAACCAAACTGCTCGAGTCGCTCCGATTAATTCTGGCATGCGATACCAACATCGCACTGGGAAGCACAGCCAATGAGGATAGGTCCGCACCGTAAGTCCGCGCGGTCCATGCCTCACCCCTCGGCGCCAGCGCGCTGCGCAGCGCTCTTGATACTGCGAACCCAGTTGCTCGCATCGCCACCAGGGTCGTCGTACATGTACGTCTTCGAAGGCGTGTGCACCACGAATGTGCGGGCACCACGCTGATCCACGGATAGCATCAAGTTGGGCGACGGGGCGTGATTGCTAGTGGCGCTGTTGGTGCTGTCTGTACGCGTGTGACGCATGGGCGCAGCACCGGCGACGAGGTTGCCACTGGGGCTTGTGGCCTCCGCCTGACCATGGTTGCGGTTGGAGGATGCCGAAAGAGGCAGAAGATTCCTCGGGGGAGAGGGCGAAGACGACGTGACGGGCCCGTGGAATGGCGCAGCACTGCCCTCTCTGCTCATGCTGTCTCCGCTGCCGACGCGTCGGCTGCCACGTTTGTGTGCTGAAGCCATCGGCACAGTCAGCAGCACCTCGCTCTTGACTTTGAGGCTCGTGGCGTCTTCCTTGACGCAGAGGAGGCGAGGAAAGTCGGTAAGGATCAGCATGCGGCGCTTGGATTGGAGGTTGGCTGTCCCCGTCCGTCGGTGAATTGCCGGTGAGGCGTACAGGACAGCCTCATGCGGCAGCAGTAGAGCACCCCAGTTGAGAACAGCACCGGGCGGCGTAGGTTGGAATGATCGACGAGCCAATGCAGAGCTCTGCCCTGGCTGCTGCTGCTGCTGAGAAGGCTGCTGCTGCTGGCCATGTGAGATGCTGGACGACGACGAAACGTGACCATCACCTGCTATGCCGCCACTGCCTCCTGCAAAGTTTCCAATCGAGAAGCGGTCGCGTACATTCGACGACTTCGTGGACCCCGAGAGCCTATTACCGTTGACTGCTGCAGCTCGCGCCCCGCTGCTGCGCCCTACGGTAGCATTCTTGTCGATGCCAGTGATGCTTGCGGCCATCTTGAGCAGAGCTTTGCTCCCGCGTCTGCGCGGCGCTGCAGCATTAGCAGGACCGGCCTGCAGTTCGTTGTCGTCATCGTCGTCACGGGAACTGGTGGAGCTGTTGTCCCTGTCTTCGTCGACGCTGGCGTCGTCATCGTCTGCGCGGTTGCCCGACTGCAAAGACATTGCTTCGTCGTCCCGGGGCGACGAGATGTCGCTGATACTGGCCCGGGCGATCGAGCCATCAGCATCGATGTCAGCGTCAGCGTCGCCGTCCTCGTCAAGGCCATCTCCTTCGCCGCTTGTTTCGACCCAGCCTGCACGTCCAAAGTAGTCCTGTTCAAAGTTGAACTGATCCGACAGACCCTTTTCGTCGACCGATCGCGCCTTTGCTGGCTGCTGTAAGCCAGTCTTCATCTCGGGCGCATCCTGCTTCCACAGCGATGTCCAGTCCACTCCCCGGAAAAAGGGATGCTGCTGGACTTCTTTGGCGCCATTGCTTCCCAGCCGCTCCGATGGCTCGACGACAAGGAGCTTCTCAATGAGATCCCTGGCCTCAGGGGGACAGCCTTCCGGAACTTCGAATTCCCGCTTGATGATCTTCTGAAAGGTCTGGTACTCGCTGGTAGCCTTGAAGGGAGGTCTACCCATGAGCATTTGGTACAGCACACATCCGAAAGCCCAGTAGTCAGATGCCTCGGAGACAGTCTTCTCGGTGAGCAGCTCGGGTGAAACGTATTCGGCTGTGCCCACAAATGAGCTCGAGCGGCCTGCGCTCTCGCTGGAGGTGGACACAGAGCGGTCCTCGCCTTTGCCTCTGATCTTTGCAGACCCAAAATCGGTGACCTTGACACGCATATCGCGGTCGAGGAGGACATTTTCGGGCTTAATGTCACGATGAATGACACCTGCGGCGTGCATTCCTGCAATCGTCTCGAGTAGCTGCGCAGCATAGTAGCGCGCTGTGGCTTCGTCAAAGGAGCCGTGACGCTTGATGAAAGTCAGCAGTTCGCCGTTTGGCGCGAGCTCCAAGACGAAATACAATGACTCTGCATCTTGAAAGGTCCAATACAGCGTGATGACGCCCGGATGCCGGATGAGAAGGCTCAAAGCCTCCTTTTCTACCGAGACGTACTTTTGCTTGCGCTCCTTGAGGATGTGCACCTTGTCCAGCACCTTGACAGCGTATGCACGCTTGTTCTCGCGGACCCAGGGATCGGCAGCCTCCGAGCCAGCACCCGATAGGGCTGCAGCAGCGGACGTGGTCGGCTTTGGAGGAGGCACGGATGCAGGCTGGTTGGATAGAAGATCCCATGCGAGCATCACCGTCGAGTAAGAGCCCTCTCCGAGGATGTCGCCGAATTCGAAATCATCGCGACCCCTCGGTCGAGTGGAAGGCCGGGAAGCAGGAGAGGGCCGAACCGCCGGTGCCGGGGAAGACGAAGGCACAATAGCCGGAGAAGGCAGCCGCGAAACCCGAAGGTCAGAATCTATAGACCCTTGGCCACTCATCAGGCTGGTGCTGCCACTCCTGCCGTCTGGCGACCGCTCAGAAATGGCCGATAGCCTTGAAGAAGGGCCAAGGCCGGCACCGAGGTGGAGACTGGGCTGGACGGGTGTGTGTTCGCTACGATCTGCACCAATGACGGGCGAGCCGCGGATGTCCGAGTACTGTTCCGAGGCTGTCACTTTTCCGGCAACTTCGCGGAGAGGTCGCTTGAAAGGAACAGGTGGCATCAGATCCGATGTGTCGGACACTGCCTTTGATACAGCCGTGGCTGATGACTCCATCCTCTGCATTGGCGGCGGTTCAGCCGGGGCGTCCGCGCTGGGTGTCGTGACGCTGATGCCCGGAGCCTCTGCGCCAAGAGGAAGGTCAGACGAAGGAGCACTAGATGAGGAGCTCTCATGGCTTTGTCCGCTTTGTGCACTCTCTCTTTTGGCGGACCTTGCAGCTCCCGCGGGCTCAGCACTCTCGCCAAGTGGGCCTTCGTAAAAGGTCCTTGGCCCACTGGGAGTCGGGCTTGAAGCGCCGCCAATGGATCTCGCGCTTCCGCTTCCGCTCGTATGGAAGCGAAAATTCTTGAGCGCGGACAAGTTTGGCGATACGGGAGAGCGCGCCAAGTCCTGACCACCACTTGGAACGGGAGATTCGGATCCGCTGACCGCCCTGGGGCTCGCCTTGCCCCGGACACTTTCGGCAGCGTATGCTCGCATTGCGGTCGGCCGCTTGGGTGATGACGCGAGGGGCTTCGAAGCGAGGAGTGGTGGCGTTGCTGGTGAGGATAAGAGGCCAACGAGCTTTGCCTGCGAGCCCATCGAGTTTCGGGGACTGCGGTTCAGAGTCGCGCTGAGTAGCGAAGAGGAGGAAGTGCGGCGAAAGGGAACAGGTGGAGGTGGTGTCGGACCAGGTATCGGTCTAGAGCCTTCAGTGGGGAGACGTGCCATGCCTGCTTGGGCTTCCATCCGGACGAGCTCTGCGGGCGTTGGTACGGGCGACGACTGAGGGCCCGGCGAGGTCGGCGGCCAGGACAGGGGAGGGCCCTCCCCACTGGGTGTCAGCGGCGGGCTTAGAGACCCCTGCTTTGCATGCCCATGGCCGATGTCTTGAGCAGAGAGCTTGCGGCGTGCACCGATCGGTCTGTTCACGCTGGCCCTGGAACCTGGCCGGCTATTCGAAGCGAGGCCGCTGGCCCACGAGGTAGATAATAGGGCATCGAAAGCGACTGGTGTCAGCAGTGGGCTGTGGGGACCAGGGAAGACGCCTCCACCGGGCGAACACGGAAGGCCAAGGGGCGATGTCGCCGAGTTGTTCAACTCGGGCAAGGGTGAAAGTTTGGGTACCACGAGTGGAGCATTGGTGGTGGAACTTATTCTGAGAGCGGGTCCCTTTCCGTCGCTGAGTCCAATGGCCAGGCCGCTTGTAGAGGAGATGAGGTCCTGCTGGACTTCCAGCGGTTCGCCGCTGGGGCTTATGGTGGCGCCCTCGGGCCATTCCGCTCCTGCGCGAGGACTCGATGGCGAAGTGGTTGCATTGATGGTCAAAGGCTTCAGGCCGAGCTTGCTAGCAGACTTGGCGAGCTTGTGGCGAAGGGCTCCTCCGCCTACTCGCTTGCTGTTGCCTGCACCGCCGTCTTGGGTCTGACTTGGGGCGGAGGTAGCAGCGGTGGAAGCAGCAGCTTCCTGCAAATTACGATACGAACCGGGGAGGGGCTTGCCGCCAAGGTTGGAGCCAAGGCCGGGGGCGTTGCGAAATTGCCAAGCATCGGACGAGGACTTGGGCATTTGACCCCGCATGCGCATCGTTCTTGGCGTGATGGCAAGGGAGGTCGACGCCGGCCCCGCGGATGTGGAAGCGGTTGCACCAATGCCTTCGTCCTGTCCATTGCCATCTAGGTTTCCGGCGGCAGCACAACGTTCTTGAGCCGCCGCAGCGGCCGAATTGGCGGCAGAGAGGAAGTCACTGCTCATCGTGGGAGAGGGAGGAGGGCGAGACATGCGTGCGCCGGCAGAGGTACCGGCACTGGCGGCGGCTGCTGCCCTGGCTGCACCCATGTAACTGACGCGAATATTGCCCAAGGGCGCGGCTCGAAAGGGAACTGCCTCCATGCTGCTGGTACTGGTGACGCTGGAGACGGAGCTGACGCTCTTTGCGCGACTCAAGTGACCTTCATGGTCCGAGTCGAAGGCATTACCACCCCAAGGCTGATCGAATGCTGTGGCGGGGGGAGGAATGGGAGAGGCGGAGGCGGAGGAGTCGGCCGTGCTGGCATTGACAATGGAAGAGGCGGCGGATGCTAAGGGGGATGACTTGTTGAGGCTGGACGTGAAGCCGGAGCCGCTGGCCTGCGGCGTCTGGCCTGCGGGGCCTGTAGGTCCGCTGAGACCTGTATGCTGCTGTGGATGATGATGTAAAGAGGAGGTGGAGCGACTTGCGACACTGGAGTCGCAGCTGGCAAAGCGCCTCGGCATGGGCGCCGAGTCGGACACGAAGTCTGCGTCATTGTCATCCTCGCTGGCGGATGGAAGCGGCGAGGCCGAGTCGTGGGCATGAGAGGAGGAGGGCGCCCTGCCAGGTTGGTGATGGTGGTGATGTTGGCCTGAATGCTGGCGAGAGAGGATGCCAGGACGATTGCGAGCAGGCCGACTGAGTGACGAGGCGGCCGAGAGGGGGCTAAGCGGGGGCGGTGAATGCGTGACCGCCGCTTGCTGCTGCTGCTGCTGTTGCCTGAGCTGATAGTCTTGTGCGGATTGGCCATCTACGCTGCTGGACGCGCTACTACTAGCGGTGCTAGTGGCCGTCGTGGCCATGTCGTCGTGTAGTGCAGTAGCAGAGGAACGCGACGCCGGCCGACGTAGCAGCGCGACGAAGCCCGCCTCGGTAAGAGCAAGTGAATGGGCGTTCTAGGTGGTGTGGTGATGAGTGCAAGCAGCAAAGAGGCAGGTGGATAGACGAGGAAGCAAGCGAGCAAGCAAGCAGGTAGGAAGGAAAGAAAGTCAAAAGGAGAGAGAGGCTGGCTGAGAGCGATTCGTAAGTCGCTATGTAGACGGTCGTCTGCGGTCGTCTCGGGTCGTCGTCGGTGATGCGCTACCAGAGATGCCAGTAGTTGCGTGCCGTGGTGCCGTCTTGTGTTTGTCAGGTCATTCTGAGGGAGCGGATGATGACGTAGGTATGTGGCTGTGCCTGCCGCTGACAATGGTAGCTGGCTGCGGCGCCACGCGAGGAGAGGGTGCGAGAGGTGGTGTAGTTGTTTGGTGATGGTAGGTAGTGGGGTAAGGCGGAGACGAAGAGGAAGCGCCAAGTGTAGATAGACGCCAGGAAGAGGCGCTGACGGGGCGCGTTTTTGCCTCTCGCTTGGCTATTCTGGTTGCGCCAGTCGTGTTGCCCGTAGGTGCCGCCGCTGCAAGGCCTGCTCTTTGCTCTGGACCTTTGTTTGTGGTTGGGCGTCTGGACTCTTTTAACTGGATCGCTTTTGCGCACTTGGTGTTGTAATGGTGCGTTGACCCTCGTACCCTTGTTCCGGGCCCCCGTTGGCTCGCGGTGCAAACAGACGCTGTTGCTATTCTTCACCTCACTTCTGGGCCACGGTTGGGTGGAATTCAGTTGCTCGAACGCACTGCAACACTTTGCACCTCCCCGAGCCGTCGGCCCAAGGCAGGCCGGACGCCGGTCGCAGAGAGGTGGCGATGCAATGCAATGCTGAGTGGCAGTGACTGCAGTGACTCTATTGGGCGTCCCGTCCCGCTGCGAGGGTTCCGTGCGTTGTAGTCCGTGGCCATGGTCCCCGTCAGTCTTCTGCCCTTCTGCCCAGCAGGCCAGAACTGCCTGGGCCTCGCGTCGCCCTCGCCCACGCCCTCGCCTCGACCCCTCTGAACCGCGGCTCGGGTGTGACGTGAGTGTGTGTTGACACCGGGCAGCGGCGTGTGGGCAGGGTGTGTGTGTGTTGGCGCGGTGGGCGTGTGGTGGGCCGTGTGTGGGCGCGCGGGCGTGCCTGACCTGCGTCTGGGCCTTTTTCCGCTCAGCCGCGGACCAATTGACGCCCGCCTGGCTGGCTGTGCGCGGCGCGGCGCGGCGCGGTGGGCGAGAAGAAGTACACGCATAGCGCCAGAGCGAGGCGGCCGGGAGCAATTTTACATGGTCAGACTTGCGAGGAAAAATTCACGAGACAGCCGAGGAAGATGATCAAGAAATGGGCGAGAAGAAGTGGGCGGGGGCATTCAGGAGGAGGCGAGCAGCAGCAGCAGCAGCAGTGCGAGTGGAGGAACGCAGGCCAGGATGACAGTGTGCGTCGCGTCGACAGGGCGTGTGAAGATTGGATGGGAAAATTGGCCGAGGTGTGACGTTTGAGCGGATGGACAGTCAAGGCATCCATCCTTTACATCCGTCGGGTTGACCTATCACCCACACGAAGACGAAGCTGCTTGCTGGTCCACGTCACGCATCATCCCGCTGCAGTCAGGACGTACACACTCCGACAGTCTTCCGCAGCACATAGTCGATTCATTCGCATCTCTCTTCCCCTCCCCCTCCCCGTCACCGTTACCCAATCTTGTCGAACATGCCTCGAGGTGGAAGAAAGGGCGGCAACCGCGGCGGCAACAGAGGAGGCGCCAGAGCCGGCAGAGACGGTGGCAGACGCCACAACGGCAAGGACAGGGGCGCCCAGGCTGATTCTTCCAAGGACAATGGCGGCTACTGGGGCGAGCTCAAGATGCAGAATGGCCGTTTCGAGGCCTACTATCTCGACCAGGGCATTGTCCCCGCAGAGGAGTGGGCCGCCTTCATGGATGCATTCCGCCAGCCCCTTCCCACCACCTTTCGCTTCACCGCCGGAAAGGCCACCACGCCTCAGCTCATCAAGCAGATGAAGGACCGCTTCGTACCCGAGCTCTCGGGCATCGAGTTTGGCGGTGAGCCCGTTCCACCCCCACAGCCACTCAGCTGGTACCCAGAGGGCCTCGCCTGGCAAGTCGACGTCAAGAAGGCCGTCTTGCGCAAGCAGGAGGATTTCAAGAACTTTCAGCGATTCCTCGTCAACGAGACCGAGGTGGTGAGTGCTGCCTACCAGTGAACGGAATCTGATGCTCAGAGAAGCGCGAACAAATCATGCCTCTCAACCTCTTGCTCATCACATGCTTTCATCGTATCCTCCTCCATTCTCGTGACAGGGCTCCATCTCTCGCCAAGAAGCCGTTTCCATGATCCCCCCGCTCTTCCTCGATGTCCGCCCCGAGCACATGGTCCTCGACATGTGCGCCGCACCCGGCTCCAAGACATCGCAGCTTATCGAGGCCCTCCACAGCCCCATGACCTCCTCCCCCGAGCACTACGACCCTTGCCCTCCCGGCCTGATCATCGCCAACGACGCCGACAACAAGCGCGCCTATATGCTCGTTCACCAGGCCACCCGCCTGCCCTCGCCCAACCTTTGCGTCACCAACGTCGACGCCGGCGCCTGGCCAAAGGTCCAGGTCCCATGGAAGGGTACAGAGCCTGACAGTCCCGTCGTACCCCGCGAGCTACGCTTCGACCGAGTCTTGGGCGACGTGCCCTGCAGCGGTGACGGTACACTCAGGAAGAACGTCGGCATCTGGCGCGAGTGGAACCTCGCTAATGGCCAGGGACTCCACGCCCTCCAGGTGCGCATCCTCCTCCGCGGCTTGGCTTCTCTCAGGCCGGGCGGAAGGCTCGTGTACTCCACCTGCAGTCTCAACCCCATTGAGAACGAGGCAGTCATTGCCGCTGCGCTGCGTGAATGCGGCGCGGATCCTTCCAAGGGCAAGGAGGGTACAGTGCGCCTCGTCGATGTCTCGGACCAGATTCCACAATTGAAGAGGACTCCAGGTCTAACCAAGTGGAAGGTCTGCCCTGGGCGAGGCCGGCATCTCTTTGATGGCTCCGAATCAAACATGAGGCCCAAGCAGGCGGCAAAGCAGGCTGGCCCCAAGGATGGAGAAGCTGAGGTCGCAGAGGGCGCTGAGGCAACGACCGAGGCAAAGGAAGCAGAGGACGATGACGCAGAAGCAGACGCTCCCGCCGACGCAGAGGCTGGCGACGCCGCACCCGAGGAGCAGCCTTTGCCTGGCACGCCCGAGTACCGAGCCAAGCTCCCTGCCATTCCGTGGGTGGACAGCTGGGAGAAGCTCGAGAAGCTCGACCCATCGCTGGCTTCCCGCACGGCCAAGACCCTCTGGCCCCAGGGCGACGAGGAAAAGCTCAACTTGCACAGATGTATGCGCGTCTACCCACACTTCCAGAACACGGGCGGCTTCTTTATCACGGTCCTGGAAAAGGCGGGTCCCACTGACGGCGAGAGCCAGTCGGCAGGCATCCTGCGTGCCGTCGAAGCAATGGACAAGGGCGCAGAGGCACCCCACTACGCCGGTACCGCAAGCAAGCGAGCATTGTCCCCCACCGGTGAGGAGGACGATGAAGAGCCTGCCAAGCGAACACGCGTCGATGAGGGTGCCGATGCTCCCGTCGAAGACGCAGAGGTCGAGGCGGCCGAACCCAAGGATGACAGCGTCCCCGATGCGCCCACGACGCACGTCAAGCCAGACAATCATGCTGCGGCGCGTCTCGCCGCCAAGCAGAAGCAGCGCAATGCCGACAAGGGTTTCGGCCTGCCGGGTGGCACGCCGTTCAAGGAAGACCCTTATAGCTTCGTGTCGATAGAGAACCCCGAGGTTCAGACCATTCAGTCGTTCTTTGGCTTCAGTTCTGACTTCCCCGCTCGCAATCTGCTGGTGCGCAACCCAGACGCGGTCCCCGCACGGACAATCTACCTGGCGAGTACAGCCCTGCGCGGCCTCATTTCGGGAGGTGGCCCGGGCATCGGACACCACGTCAGCCAGAACCCCGTCAAGCTGCGTGTGCTCAACGCTGGCGTCAAGACGTTTGCGCGGCAGGACTCGAACCGCACGGGTGCCCTGGAGTGCAAGTGGCGCGTGGTAGCCGATGGCCTGGCGCCCGTGCGGCCCTTTATCCAAGATGAGGCAGTCATCTCGGCAGACCTGGCGACGCTTGCGTTCCTGCTGTCAGAGTACTACCCGACGCTGGACAGCGTGCCCGAGGGCGATTTCAGGGAGAGGGTCAAGGCCGCCAAGATGGGCAGCCACGTCATGGAGGTCAAGCCGAGCTCGCACGACGGCGCGACCCTGGCTGAGTCCATCGATATTCCCATTTGGCGTGCGGCCGCATCGGTCAACCTGATGCTCGACAAGGCGGAGCGCAGCGCTCTCTCTCTCCGCATCTTCGACACGGACTTGTCGCTGAATGCGAGCAAGAATGTCGACGCCTCGCACGGAAAGAGTGCAGTGGCCAATGCCAGCAGCGGTGGCAAGGGCAGCAGCGCTGCTGTCATTCCTGCTGCTACGGAAGACGAGATTGCCGAGGCCGAAAATGCAGCTGCTGCGGTCGTGTCGGGAGCTCCAGTCCCTGAGCAGCCCGCCACGGCAGCAGAGGCTAAGAAGGCCGAGGGCGTCGATGAGATGCTGGCTACAGAGGCTAAGGAGGAGCAGGGCGAGTAACTCGGGGACGGGGTGGGTGCAGTCGATCTCGGCTGGGAGCCAGGCTCGTCTACTAGTGTCTTTCCTTCTTCTTCGTCTCACACATAACGCAATGGAACCCTGCTGCTTATGCTTTCGTCAAAATTCTTCTTGCTCCCTCGTCCGCGTGACAAGCGAAAAACGACAATTTTCGCCGACCTGCATGTCGCAGCCGCCTTCTTCTATGCTATATTGTTTTCTCCCCTCATTCTTCCCGCCCATTGTTCGTCTGCATCACCTCGCCCGAACAGAGCCCGACTGACCCCTCTCAACCTCGGAGCGCGCTGCGCCCCCGGTCCAGTCGACCGGACGCCAAGCTTGAATTGGTGGGGCACCGCTCAATAGCAAGTCGGGGACTGGCCAGTCGGGCTGCCCCTTGACCCGACCCCGGTCAGTCTGCGGCCGCCTGCAGGCTGCACGTCGCGACGCGTCGCACGGGCCACGAGGCGGGCAGGCGAGCGGTGCGGTTGCGATGCGAGCGGAAGTCCGCCGTTTGTTGTTGTTGACGTACGTGACCGCGACGTCCTTGCCAGGGGCTGAGCCGTCGGTCGGTTGGAGATTAGAGGCGAGGGCCAGATTCACACTGGCGGGCTTCGGGCAGTGAGACTGACTGTCCAGCCGGCGGTCGACGGCCAGCAGGAGGCGGACCGTTGACGCTAAGTATCGCACATTCTTGGAAGAAGGCTAACTTTGGATCCGGACTGTCCAGGATACGCACGCGGGGCGGCGCGACGTTGCTCGTTCTTCTGTTCGCACCGCACCACACCGTTGGGCCAAGGGCGGACAGCGCTGTGCAACCAATAATACCCTGCAGCGTCCGCTCAATCCCCTTGCCATCTCGTCCACTTCCGAGGCGGTTGCGCCCGTCCCTAGCACCCCACTACTCGCCCATTCGCGACAATTCATCAGTGCCTTTCTTGGCAGCTGGACAGCTTCTCTGCTTCCAGTGCGCAGCATCTGTACGGTCGCTTCCTGTCCGGAGAGGTCACGGCAATTACTAGGTGAGTCTGCGTCGATCACTGCCATGTGGGCGCGGGTGGGATCAGCCTGACCAGAATGATGTGCGCTGCGACTCCGAGGGCAACCACGTGCACGAGGCACTTCCCGATGCTGTGGAGTCCCTCGGCACAGACGACTGAGCGCATCGAAATGGGCGCAGCAACTCCGCAAATGGGAAGAGGGCTGTGTCCGAATGAAGGAGAGAGGACAATAATGCATCCGATTCATGCTGTCATAGCGGTGCGGGGGAGAGAAGTTCTGGCTCATTCCTCCAGGCGCTCCCTCCCACGACGAGACTCAGATCCACTCAAGTAGCGGACAGACGCTTACTTGTGTCCTTTCGCACCTTCACCGATTTCCCCCTCCCAGATAGCACTGGGTCGAGCTTGCAACGTACTCTCGCCCCTCCGACTTCCATGATGCGGTCATCCTCCCACGGCCTTGCAGGCGTCCTGCCTCTTCTCCTGCTCGCCGTCACGTTTTTGGCAACTGCGCCAGGCCGCGTATCAGCGATATGGCCACACCCAAAGTCCATCTCCCTGGGGAGCACCTCCCGTTCTCTCGATGCCTCCAGCCTCAAGCTGACCGCGGCAGGCTCCAGCAAGGTCCCCGACGACGTACAGAAGGCCTTTGAGCGCATGATAAAGAGCCTCCAGCAGTCGCCCCTGGTCGATTATCCGGGACTGGACACTTCCAAGCTCAAGAAGGGATCGCCCCTCACCGAGGTGCAGGTCACGATCGACGCCTCAAACAGTGCCAGTGACAGCTCGGACACTGCCATCAAAACCCGTGGAGACTACCTTGAGGCCACCGATAGCGGAAGCAAGAGGCACCCGCGTAGGGCTGCCGACCGTACCGCTCATGACTTGCAACCTCGTGCCGGTGACGCCAAGGCCGGAATCGCCTCTGAGATTGTACAAAAGCTCGACCAGTTGGACGAAAAGTACACCTTGTCCGTCCCCGAAGACGGCGCAGCCACCATCACCGCCGGTTCCTCCCTGGGTGTCTTACGGGCACTCACCACCATGGAGCAGCTCATATATGCTAGCAGCCAGGGCGACACAAACAACCTGTTCGTTCCCAATGCCCCCGTCAAAGTCGAAGACGAGCCCGCATACCCTTACCGTGGTTTACTGATCGATACTGCGCGCAACTACTACACCGTCGAGGCCCTCAAACGGCAACTGGATGCCATGTCTCTTGTCAAGCTGAACCAATTCCACTGGCACATCGTCGACAGCCAGTCCTTCCCTCTGCAGCTAGATGGTGATCTCGCCAAGCTCAGCCAGGCCGGCGCATACAGCCCCAAGGAGGTGTATACCCCCGACGACATCGCAGACCTGGCATCGTACGCTGCTGAGCGTGGGATCAACATCAATGTCGAGATTGACATGCCTGGGCACACATACGAGGGCGTCAAGGACTACGACGAGAGCCTGGTAGCGTGTCCACGCAAGAGCCCTTGGACGACGTACAGCAACGAGCCGCCCTCGGGGCAGCTGGCGCTGAAAAAGGGCGGCAATGACAAGGTCACAAAGTACGTCTCGGACCTCTTGTCTGCCGTGGCCAAGCTCTTCCCTGGTCCGTACGTGAGCCACGGAAACGATGAGGTCAACCTCGCCTGCTACGGCGCCAAGAACCAGTCAGACATTGACGCCTCCCTCCTCAAGCCATTCGTGACGCACGTCCAGTCGACGCTCACAAAGGCGGGCAAGACGCCCATGGTCTGGGAGGAGGCCGCCATCGACTTTCCCGAGACGGGCAAAGCCCTGGCCAAGGGCACGCTCGTGCAAGCCTGGACCACGGCGGACAATGTCGAGAAGATTCTCGCCTCGAATGACGATGTCCTCCTCTTGCACTCGCCCACGGAGTACTTCTACCTCGACTGCGGCCGCGGGAGCTGGCTCTCCAACTACGCAGCGCAGTCCTACTGCCCCTTTGTCACCTGGGGCAAGATGTACGCCTTTGACCCCACAAACGGCACAGACGCATCCAACGTGCACCGCGTCGTCGGTGGCGAGGCGTGCATGTGGGGCGAGCAGGCCGACTCGGCCAACGTCGACTCCCTGGTGTGGCCCCGCGCTGCAGCAGCCGCCGAGGTCTTCCACACGGGCAAGTCCAAGACCGTCAACGGCAAGAAGAGCGAAAGAAGCATGACGGAGGCCACTACGCGGCTCAATGAGCTCCGGTACAGGCTCGTGGCGAGGGGCGTAGCTGCCACGCCCGTTCAGCCCCAGTGGTGCATCTCCCACCCAGACGACTGTCTCCTTCCTGATGCTTGATTCCATTCGAGAGGATACGGGGCCGTCCAAGATTTGTAGCCTCGCTTGCCTGTTCGCGCTTGCTCTATGTGCTCCATCGCTTGCGCGCCAGGAGCGGACACTCACTCTCCTCCACGCCATCTCGACCCTGGAAAGTATCCCGAACGACAATTTTACCCTTTGGCTTGAAATCACCCATTTGCTTGACTGTTTTGCTGCGCTACGAGCTCGAAGTAGGCTCTCAGAGGGTCTACCCTCGCCCACC
Source organism: Quambalaria eucalypti (assembly GCA_004016185.1). Taxonomy (NCBI): domain Eukaryota; kingdom Fungi; phylum Basidiomycota; class Exobasidiomycetes; order Microstromatales; family Quambalariaceae; genus Quambalaria; species Quambalaria eucalypti. The sequence continues at coordinate 50,925 of RRYC01000318.1, forward strand.
AGAGAGATTTGCCTTGACTTTATTGTATTCACACGTATTACGCACCGGTAGTACCGCAAAGGTTGACTGACTCGCTTCATCGCTCGTCACGCTACCGCGCCGAGCTCACTGCGCCAAGCCGCAGATGCTGAGCTCCCTCATCTCCTGCAAGACGCCCTCGACCTGTGCATCGAGCTGTCCATCTGCGTACTCTTCCCGAACGCCCTCTGCAAAGAAGCGCTGTACGCCGCCGAGCTTCTCGTAGCCCTCTTGCGAGAATTTGCCCTGCATGCGGATCATGGCCTCGAAGGATGGGTCCAGATAGGGGATGCGAAGCGAGAGGAGCTGCGGGAGGTCGGCGAGGAGCTGGTTGTTGAGATTCTCAAAGAGGATCTTGGCGTCTTCGAGCTCTTTCTCGGCCCTGGAAATCAGGGGCGGATGGAGGGTGGCGAGGGGACGGGCAGAAGTAAAACAGTCAGTCCTTGCATCTAATAAGCGTATGGCACAAGCATGTATGTTTTGGTCTCTCACCTTGGCAGCTTCGTGGGATCATCCGAGGGCTTGTCGATGAGCTTCCGGTGTCTCGACCTAGCTGCGTCGTAGTCAAGGAGCTGGAGGCCAGAGGAGCAGCGTATGAAGCAGCAAATGTCAACACGGGCCAGTAGTAGTACTTAGCGTCCTCTTCCTTCGCCGCGACAAGACCTCGCAGCTCACCTTCTTATTCCTCTTCTCAATGTTCTTGTTAATCTCAGGGAAGTAGCTGCAGAGCTTTCCAATTGGCTCAAGTACAGTCGCCCGGTACGGTGCATCAAGCTCGCGAGCCGTCTTCGAATCGAGCTCCTCGACGGCGCGCCGGTATGCCCCAGCTGCCATTGCTGCGTCTGATGAATCGTTGAACATGCCGTCAATGGACTCGGCCATGCGAGCTTGTGACGAGGCGAGGCCTTTCATTGCAAGGGGAGGGGGAAAGAGTGTGGGCTTCATCTGGTGAGACTAGAGTCAGGTATCCTGATACGATGCGTGGCGCCGAGACTTACCCCGCATAGAATCGAGATAGCCCTTTGCCTCCTTCTGCAGATTGTTGCACTCCTTTTCGAGGACGCGGTATTTTGCCTCCTCGTCTGCAAACTCGCTGTCGACTGTTCGCTCAACCTGACCAGTCTTCATCATAATTCCCGTCCCCGCCCGGTTGATGGACTTCTTGAAGCCGGACCAGGACATCTTCGCGCAAGGTCGGGGGAGGGTGGTCTCGAGGGATGGGTGGTCTCAAAGGGGTACAAGGGCAGGGAAGCGCCGTGGAAATGACTCGCTGGGGTCGTAACGGTGACTGTGATGCTGCTGAAAGAAGGCGTGCGTAGATGGGATGACTTGGCAAGAAGTGGTGTTTGGATGGCAGAAGAGGCCGAAGGAGTGAGGATCCCCGGAGGACGCGGGCTGTGCGGCGAGCCCCCTTCCGGCTGTGGGGGCCGCGCGAGGCGAGCGAGCAACAAGCAACGCACAGGCGCGGCGGGATGAGTGGCGGCGCAGCGCCCAGACGCAACACCTCCACGATTAGGATGCATTCATTGACCACCAACAACGCCAACGCCAGCACAGATTATCCCTTCGCACCACTTCAAACCAAACATTTAGCATCTTCATTGCCATCTCTTTCGCCATGAACAGACTCTTTGGCTCGCGCAACGCAAAGCCAAAGCCAGGCCTCGCCGAGGCCATCACCAGCACAGAGCAGCGTGCAGACGGCGTCGAGGTCAAGATTCGCAAGCTCGATGGAGAGCTGGGACGGTATCGCGACCAAATGAAGAAGATGCGCGATGGACCTGGAAAGGTGAGCATCGGATGCGGGACGTAAGGCACGTCAGGGCTTCATGTGGAAGACGCCACTCAAGGGCCTAGATGCCCTCAGATGGCCTCCGACCGGGCTGAACAGCTACGACTCAGCTACGTTTCGGCTTCACCCCAGAGACGTCCCTACTGACCCATGCTTGATTCGAACCTGCCCTATCTTAGACCGCCATCCAACAACGAGCGCTACGCGTCTTGAAACAGAAGCGTCTTTACGAGGCGCAATTGACGCAGCTCCAGCAGCAGGCCTACAACATGGAGCAGGCGACAATGACAACGGAGAACCTGCGCAATACAATGGCCACGGTGGACGCCATGCAGACTGCCAACAAGGAGATGAAGAAGACGTACGGCAAGATTGACCTCGATAAGATCGAGCGCGTGCAGGACGACATGGAGGATCTCATTGAAAGTGCGAATGAGGTCCAAGAGACGCTAGGCAGGACCTACGGCGTGCCAGATGAGATTGACGAGAGCGAGCTGCAGGCCGAATTGGACGCACTGTGAGTTTCAAAAGGAGGGGAGCACGGCTGAGGTTGATCGGGGAGTAATTATGCAAAGCGCATACACTGACATTCTCGCCGAGACTTTCACTGCACCCCTGCGCGCATTCAGAGGCGACGACTTGGCCGAGGAAGACGTCGAGGCACCCTCGTATCTCCAGGATGGCCCATCGCAGCTACCAGACTTCATCGACGAGCCGCTTTCTGCGCCCCAACAACACGAAGAGGTGAGTATCGTCTCCGCTCGGGAATTCCACTGCCCTCCTACCGTGGCGCTCCGATTGCTCCAAACCATCGCTGACGTCTCGATTTGCCGTGTCTATCTGACCATGTCTTTCACGCCCAACGACAGCACAATGCCAACGAAGCCCTTCGTGCTGCCTAGGTCCAGTCAAACGTGCCGTTTGGGCGAGCATACAAGCCGCGCATCTACCCTGGCCCTCCTTCACCAATCTGCCGCGCTCTCCTCGCGCACTCTCAGCTACGACTCTCTTTTTCCGCCTGCATCCCTCATTGCCTGCTAAGCTCTACCGACCGACTGTGAGGCAGCTCGAATCATGTACAATAGCATTCCAATTACTTCAAGCAAATGGTAAATCCTCCAGTCGCTACTTGACTCGGCGCAGTCTCCTCGCGCTCACACATGCGTCACCCAGGCCAGACCTCGAAACTCGCTCTTTCTTTCTCATTGCTAATGTTTCTGATTGATTGAATGCAGCGATAACACGATGTGATACTGTACAGCTCTTGCAGATCCGCCACATGCCCTCAATAGCCTGGCCTTGCCCGCCTGCATGCCGGAGATGCACCTGCATTCCCCGAAAAACTAGCGAGCAGATGACCGCCTCCTTAGGCAGTGGCAGCGGCCACCTCGTGGAGGTAAGCGCCGAGGAGCTTGGAGCCCTCGATGTAGTTGGAGATGTCGATCTTCTCGTTTGTGCTGTGGGCACCGTCGTCGGCACGTCCCAGCGGGAGGAGGAGAAGGTTCTGTGAGAGGGAGAGGAAGCAGGGGGAGGAGAGGGAAAGCTGCGTTCAGTACGGGAAAGCGAGCATACATGCAGTAATGGCAGCGCCAGGGAGGATGCTCACCTTCTTGAGGATCTCGGCAATCGTAAGCGCAACAGGGATCGAGCCGCCCTCGCGGGTCAGGTCGGGCTTGACGCCGTAGATCTTCTCGGTGGCACGGATGGCAGCCTCGTAGTTCCAGTGGTTGGGGTCGGCCAACCAGGGCTTCCCTCCGGGCTCGGCCTCGAGGCGGATGGTGTTCTTGGATCCGAGCTTCTTCCACTCGTCCATGACGTACTTCTCCACGAGCTCGACGACCTTTGCCGGCGTCATGTCGGGGACGAGACGCAGAGAAAACTTGCCGACAATCTTGGCGGGAATGACAGTCTTGCCGCCCTTTTCTGAGAAGGCACCCTCAATGCCGTGGAGGGAGAGCGAGGGGTTGCGCATGCGGGCCATGAGGATCTTCTCCTTTTCATCGGAGAAGGTCGTCTCGGAGCCGGTGGCAGCGTTCATGTCCTTGACGGTAAAGTCCATGACCTCGTACCGCTTGAGCTCCTCGTCGGTGAGGGGCGTGACGAGCTCCTTGATACCGGGAACAAGGATCTCGCCCTGGGGGGTGACGAGACGAGACATGAGGTGGAAGAGGTCGGTCATGGGCTCGTGGACGACGCCGCCGAAGAGGCCCGAGTGCAAGTCTGCGGCGGGGCCAGAGATGTGAAGCTGGAAGTACTGGACACCACGGAGACCGTGAGTGATACACGGCTTCTGGGTGCCGAGCCAGTAGTTGTCGGAGATGCATGCTGCGTCAATGCCGTTGAAGAAGCTTCCGTTCTTGACCTCGTGCTCGATGAGAGCGTCGAGACCGACGGAGCCAGACTCCTCCATACCCTCGAAGCAGAACTTGAGGTTGACGGGGAGCTCAACGCCGGCCTTTTGGTGAGCCTCGATGGTGTTGATCCAGCCAATGATGGGGCCCTTGTCGTCGGTGCTTCCGCGGCCGTAGAGGCGGCCAGTCTTCTCGTCGTGGACGAGCTTGAACGGCTCAGTGTTCCAGCCGTCAGACTTGAGGGCGGGCTGGACGTCGTAGTGCTACAGTAGCAGCGGACAAGGACGGAAGAACATGAGTGAGTGACTAAGTCGAGCGCACGGCAAGTCGCCAAGACGGGAAGATCCCAGCACATATGCTGCGAGAGCTGGCAGGCAGAGATCATGACTGCACGACCACCAGTCTGTCAGCGCCATCGCATCGACGCATGTACTCACGCCGTAAACGAGAATGGTCTTCTTTCCCTCTCCAGACTTGTAGTCGGCAAAGACGACGGGTGGGAGGCCGACTTCTTGTCCGTCGAGAGTCTGCTTACCGAGCTCCTTGAAGGTGATGTTCTGGCAGCCAACCTTCTCGAGGGCCTTTGCCATCCACTGTGCCATCTCGACGACCTGAGGGCGGTACTTGACGGCGGCAGAGATGGAGGGGATTTCGACAGCCTCGGCAAGACGGGCGATGAGGCCGGCCTTGTTGGCGTCGATGGCTGCGGACACCTTGTCGATACTGGCCGAGGTGGACATGGCTGCGATGTGATAGGTGTGGTGGGTGAGAGGGTGCAAAGGAGGTCTCGTGCTGAGGGAAAAGGATTGAATGCAAAGGGAAGGAAGACGAGTTTGCCAGTGGGTTAAGAGTCTTCTCATCTGACGGTGAGCTGGTCAGGAAGCAAAAGGAGCGAGAAAAACTTCGCCGAGTGGAGTTTCCATTCATTGGGCCGTGAGAGTTTCCAGTCGGGAGTCTGGGCGGCGGCCGCGGAGGCGGCGCCAGCAGTGGTCGGGGACAGGCATAAACGGGCAGTGAATGGTCCGCGTGGCCGAGGCCTGGCCAATGTGGGCCGTGGCTTGTGTGGAGCCGTGGTGCTGGGCTGCGCCTTGCCATGCTCCTCTGTCCTTCCCTCGTTGCTGCCCGCCCTCCTCCTCTGCTCCTGCGCAACACTTGTGGGCTTTGATGATCAATGGAGCGGAGCACTCGCACTCGCACTCGCAGCATTCGCACTCGGCAGTCGTCGGGCAGCATTCGCACTCGGCAGTCGTCGGGCAGGCAATGGGCAGCAGAGGAGCGCAGGACCTTATCGTGCAGCCGCGTTGGAGGGCTGCAGGCAGCAGCGCAGGCGCGGGGACAGGACAGTTTTCGCGCACAGGGCAAGGGAGCGAACGGCGACTGGGCCGAGTGCGAGGCAGCAGCCCAGCCCAACAGCCGTGAACTCGATGTCGACAAATTTTCATGGGAATCTCGATCCTCGAAGAGGGACAGGGCAGCATGATCCTTCGGCCATTGCCCACGGTTTGGTGTATTTCGCAACGATCGCAAAGCTAATGGTCCATTTCCTGCTTGCCGCAACGCTTGGTGCAGCTCTCGGGGTCCCATGACGCTGTGACTGCGAACAAAGACGTGGGCAGCCAGACTTCCCGCAACTCCATCGGCCACGCGGGCGAGGCCTGCCAGCTCTTCCCAGCCCCCAAGTGTATGGGTGAGTCTCCCCGATTCTTCCGTTGATGCTGCTCTACCCACCACCATGCAACCTCCTGAATGTTTCGCAGTCTCCAGTTCTCTATCTCTCAGCGCAGCGAATGACATCCGAGACACCACGCGCACACGATGCGGAGAGGACCAGCGTCAGTGGTCACGTGACTAAGCGCATCTCCACACATCCAATGCACGCACCTGGGAGCTACGAAATCGAATCGGTAGTGGGAAGGCCCTTGCTAGAGGCCGTCAGGCGAACAAGCTCCCTGAGTCCATCGATAAGACTGCCTCTCTCGCACATCGCCTTGCCGCTCCCCCCGCTTCCCACCTCGTCTTCCGCTTGACCCATGTCTGCGCCCTCGGCATCCACGTCGGCCATCCCGGGAGCCGGGACCAACGGCCGGCCGGTCGTGTTCTTCGACGTGTCGATTGGGGACAATCCTGCAGGCAGGATAAAGATGGAGCTCTTCAGCGACATTTGCCCCAGGTGAGTGACATCAGCTCCACTTCGTGTGCCTGATCATGCCAGCTCACTTGCTCATTTCTCGCCACGCTCCCTTCTTCGCGCATTCAGGACCGCCGAGAACTTTCGCCAGCTCTGCACGGGCGAGCACCGCGTGAACCACAAGGCCATGGGCTACAAGGGCTCCATCTTCCATCGCATCATCCACGGCTTCGTAGCGCAGGGCGGCGACTTTCTCAACGCAGACGGCAGCGGATCCTTTAGCATTTACGGAGATAAATTCGCCGACGAGAACTTCCAGCTGAGCCACGATGCGCCTGGCTTGCTCAGCATGGCCAACAGCGGGCCCAATACAAATGGCTGCCAGTTCTTCATCACCTGCGCTCCTGCAGAATTCTTGGATGGCAAGCATACAGTGTTTGGAAAGGTGACAGAGGGTTTGCTTACGCTGCGCAAGATTGAGAATGCGCCAACGGGGCAGAACAACAGGCCGAGAATACCCGTTAGGATAACAGGTGAGTTTCGCGCGTGGGAAATGCTACCGTTCCAGTTTGAGCCGTCTTCTGATCTCGTCCCATCCTCTCTCCCCGGCCACTCTTCGTGCTGCGCTTCCAGAATGCGGAGAAATGTAAATGAAGACTTCTGTGACAGAATCAATCACGCCGCTCGCCTGGACCAGGGTCTGACTTCCTGGATGTCATGGCGTTGATTGTAGCGGAGCATGCGATCGGACAGAGGCAATTGCACTCTTGATACCACTGACCACCGCCGTTCCCAGGGCTTCTGGACGAGCGTATTCTCTCCCAAGTGCACAGATCCCTTTAGAGCGCGAAGCCAGGCCGCTATTAGTTCGAAACAGGCCTAGGACCCACAATTTGGTCCGCTTGCTGCCTCAAGATTTCGGGGTCAAAGAGGACCACATCCTCTTGCTTTGGAGTGCCAATTCCCTCGTCCTTTTCCATCATCCGCCAAGACAGTACGACCAAGAGGCCCAAGATATACATGGCCCTGGTCTGGTCTTGCGTGTCTAGGGCGGTGCCCGAAAAAGTCACCATATGTGTGGGTTCGAAGACCAATTTGGCCAGACTGAGGTATCTACGGTAGTCAGTACTGGTCTGATATGTGCGGGCCATCCCCCTCCAAGGTGAGCACTCACATTTGATCCGACTCTGGGCGGTGAAGTCGAAATTCTTTGGTCCACCATTTGCAGTCATTACCCCAAGACTGACGACGAATAAAGTGAGTTGCTTCAATACTTGCTCTACGACTCGATTGCTCAGCGCGGGTGTAAGACTCACCATCCACCAATTGCACGTCCAGCGAAGTCGCCCATGCTTGCCGCCGTCATATTCGACCCATGCGCGCTGGTTGTAGCCCTTTTTTTCGGGACTAGTATCTACTCCATTACTGCAATCGTAAAGGGCGAGATCGGCTGCCTTGAACGCGATCCTCTCTCCTGAAGAACTGAGAAACTGCGAAGACGAAGGTTTAATGGTCCAGACCCAATTGTCGACTGGCGTCCAGCCGTGCCTCCACCTGCAACTCTCGGCTCCTTGTGGGATCGGGCTATCCTCCTGCGGACCGGCAACGAGCGTCACAAAGCTGCAACGGCTGAAATTGCCGCGATGGAGCTTGCCGTGCCAGCGAAAGTGAAAAAGGACCCGACTGTCGGGATCTGTCACTGTTATAGACTCAAGAGGCGCGCTGTGAGCCTTTCCGTCCTTTGGGCGGACGGAGAATCCATAAATTGCGGTTGCTGGTAAGGCATCATCCTCTGGCCAGAGCGCCATAGTGCGCGAAGCGGGGAGCTCCTGAGTGCCTGGAAGAGCCCAAAGCTGATTGATGTTGCTACCGACAGGGGCGTCGCCGTCGCCTTCGCCGTATGGGGGTGGTTCGATCAGCTTGGACTTGGATGACGAAACCATGTCGGAAGTTTGCGCGAGTGTTTTGGGGAGAGCGTATTGCGGTAGGGATGTAGGGTATAAAGATGTCGAGGTGAGGTATTCATGGCCGGCCGTCCTCGCCCTTTATACCCATTTTGCGGCCGAGCCTTCGCGGGCTCTCGCGATGATTGAGTCCCGGACCACAATCATGGTACACAGCCGGCAATCCTGAGTTCGAGTTCAGATATGAAAGTGCCTGTATGAGGGGCCCCTGAGAAGACGCAGGAGCACAGCCCAAACCCTCGACCCATTCAAATCGTTGCTATCGAGGTGGATCGCATGACACGGGAGAGATGGAATCTTGCTTTCCGCCGGGCCCAGCCGCTGGTTAAACTATGAAGCGGGCAAAGGGAAACAAACAAACGAGTTCCCACGGGACCCGCGCGATTCTGGGCTTTTTACTCAGAGCCGCGTTGCGTCGCACAGACCTGCGGGCGTATGCATGCATGCACTGCATTTCTCTATCGGGTCACGCGAAATACGATGAGGCCTCCTCCCGCGCTTGAAACGCGATGTAAGACTCCAAGATATTTGGCGTCTCACGGCAATACCTGCGGACAAGGACTCGGATGTATAAAATTGCTTGCAAGGATACATGCGCCTGGCAGAGTTCAACGAGTACTTCAGCCATGCCGGGTCGCGGATCCCGCAAGGCTGGTTCCACCGCCAGGGCCCCAAAGTCGAATTGATGCAGAACGAGAGGCGGCACTCATTCTTGCAGCGTAAATCCGGGGCCCGCGACCCGCGACCCGCGACCCGCTCTGCATGCTGCCGAAGGACATCTGTATCAAAAAGTACTGGGACCTCGTGCTTCGGGGTTAGAAGACGTTTCTCCTCCTCCATCTTTCTTCGGGAGTCAAATGAGGATTAGGTCGGTAGATGCCGAGCTGAGTTGCTCAACGCCCACGAGCTTGCGGTCGGCGGTGCCACTAGTGGGCTATGCGAGAGCTCAGAATCGCATGGTATCGGTCAGGGGTTGCTTTGTGACCTGTTGGGTGGGCAAGGGGAACCAAAGAACGGATTCCGCGGGTGCACAGCTTGACTCAGGACCGCTTCGCACGGGCCACCTAGTGCGATTCAGCAGAAGCGAGAGAAAGCAGCGGCTTCCTTCTCGCGGAAAGCAGACCCGCTGCGAGCGAGATTTCCGCAATGGATCTGTCCAGGAACATCGGATGACAAGAGTGGACGACATCGTCGCAGCCCTCCGTTTTCCTTCCGCTTCCACGGCCGGGGCCCATTAAACACGTCAGTTCACTTCACTATAGAGTGGCCATCGTCATTGCGGCAAACTTTCTCGATCTTGGAGATTTCCCTTTCGATTGCGCTGCACAAGGAAGCCTGCCATCATCGTACAAAAACTGGATCTCCGCGACTTGACACTTCAACATTGTCTCCAGCGGACATTCACAACGGTGTAATTTTCTGTCTTCGAGACTCATCCGGGTAACGGGTGACACAAGTCGGCCAAGGCCGTTCTCTGAGAGATCCTGCCGCCACCAACTCCAAGCCCTACCTGCTCCGATCTCTTGTATACCTCATTCGCTGATACGACGATGGCCCCAAAAAGAGCGGCTATCCGTTCAAGATACGCCTCGATCCCACAATCTGATCTGCAGCCGCCCTTAATTTAACCGGATCGAACAGGACAGCGTCGTCGTTTTCCGGAGACCCGCCATGCTTGTCCATCTCCATGATCTCCCAGCACGCCGATACGATGGCGCCAAGCAAGAAGATGGCTCGGATCTGGTCTATGCTTCCGTCCATGAAAGTCAGGGTGTGTGAAGGAGTGAATGTGAATCTACCGAGCCTGTGGGGGTAGTTGGGAGTGGCTGTCTACATTCAGGGGCTCATTCGCAGTGCGATCTCGCATCTCGGACTCACACTTGGTCCGACTCTGGCCGATGTAGTCTGAATTCTTGCTCCCACCACTTGGAAGTCCCTTTCCAACTCTGTCGAAAGCGTTCCATACCTGTCAGCCCTAATGCGGTGCGGGATCAGTGATGATGGACCAACTCACTAGTATGCCCGAGCACGTCCAGCGGAGCCGTCCTCCTTGGCCATCGTCAAATTCGAAATAGTCGCGCCTGACCACCTGCCCATTTCTGTCACAGCCACGCTTGTAGTCATATAGTCTGCCGTCGCTCGCTTTGCACTCGAATTTCTCTCCCGAAGCGCTTTGAGGGATGCAGCGCGGACCGGGATTTGTCGTCCAGACCCAGTTCTTGGGCTTCCACCCGTTCACCCATGCACGCATCTTTGTCGCCTCGATAGGATTGCCTTCCTTCTGTGGGCCGGCAACTAGAGTCACGAATCAAGGCTCGTGCCACTTCGGCCACATGCCGCCATACCAGCGAAAATGGAACAAGACATGACTGTCTGGATCGGTTACCGTGATGGACTCGAGGGGAGCGCTGTGCGCCTTGCCATCCTTTGGACGGACAGAAAAGCCGTAAATTGCGACGGGTGCCAGACTCTGGTCTTCGGGAAACTTGGCTTGTGTGCGAGAAGGCGGTAGAGTCGTGGTCCCTGGGACGGCCCAGAGCTGCCCAATGGTGCTACTGCTGCCAGGCTCATCGAAGTTGTTGTGGTCGTTGCCGGTATTGCTGGGTTCGACTTTGCCATCTCCGTGTTCATCACCGTCATCCCTGCCGTAATACGGCGGTGGTTCGATTTGCTTGGCTTTTCCTCGGCGGAACATGTCGGCAATCAAGGCGACTGAGGGCGGTCAGGGCTTCCACGTTGGAATGGGTATCAGGTATGGAGATGATGGCATGAGCCTTGATTGTCGGCGTCCGCGCTACTTATACCCTTTCGTTAGTCGGCATGCGGTCGATCAGGACTGTGTCGGTCGCACAAGTACTGAGATAGGGGCCCGCGAGGGAGCGCAGCCCATACCCTTGACGCATGCTTGCGTGCAATGGATCGGCTGACGGGACGAGGCAGCCCAAACTCGGGACCAATCAGGGGTTGTTTGGCAACCTGAAAGTTGTTGACTGTGATCGAGTGAGCAAGGGCAGCAACGAACACAAACACGTATGAACTTCGTTTGCGGGCTCAGAGCTTTACGCAGGACTGCGTCGCACGGGCCAAGCTGTGCAGGGACGGCGAGACGCGACGTTCCTCTTGAGCGGCCGCTAACTGCAGGTGCGTTTCTCAGAGTACCCTACAGCCGCCCGCCGGGTTTGGTCAAGCGACATTCATTGCTACGAGGGATGGTAGACCTTGGGGAAGCTGTGGAACCTTGGCACTGTGGCTTTCCAAGATTCCGGAAAGGGAAGGACGGTCAACGTCCCAGATTCATACGCTCTTCCCTTGCGTTACTCAGACACGCAGGAGAATTCTTACGGACTCTAGGCGGACCGCATCTCAGGGATCGAAAGGCAGGCCACGGTCCTGGTATTTCAGACTGAAATAATGCATTGCATGGAGGTATACTGTGATGAACGACAAGAAATGCACTGCCCCTATGATTCCCTACCCTTGCCTTGACCTCGACGGGCGGCTAGGGCAGAAGATGGTGAGCGGTATCTTTCAACAGGTTAGAATCAAAGAGCACTGGCTGCTCATCCGGCAGTACGCCGTCCCTGGACACCTTTGGCTTGTATTCCATAGCGCGCCAAGCCTCCCAAATCAAGTCCCCGAGGGTATAGATCGCCAGCACCTGGTCGACGCTGCTGTCGCTGAAGGTGAGAACGTGTGTCGGCTGGAAAGTCAACTTGGCCAAGCTGTAGGGCCGCAAGAGGAGAGCGATCGATTTTGAGAACCAGATTTGAAGGGGGAGGACTCTTTCGGGCGCAGCCTGACATCGGGCTACGCATGCGTTGACCGCTTGCGGTAGCGCATACACTCACACTTGGTTCGAGTCTGGTCGATGAAGCCGGAACTCCTCGCGCCACCATCGCATCGGTCCCGTCCAGCTCTGATGAGCTCGGGGAAATCTTTGAATCAGCACGGGAAGCTCGAATTCCCAGTGGGTAAAGAAGCGACCAGACTCACCAAGAATGAAGAGCAAGTCCAGCGGAGCCGCCCGCCCTTCAAATCGTCGTATTCTGTCCATATCCGCTTCAGCGTCCTTCCCTCGCTATCAAGGCGTCGCTCGCCATTCTCAAGGTGGCGAGAAATCGCAATAGAGTCGCCCGAGGCGCTCACGGCTCTCTCAGGCTTGTTGCACTTCCTCCTCCAGAGCCAATCCTTCACGGACTTTGCTCCACGGTCCCATAGACGCAGAGACGTATTTTGTGTGGGATTGTTCTCGCGCTGCGAGCCGGAAACAAGCGCACAGAAGGAAGGGTTCGTCATGGAACTTTCGATGGGATTGCCGTTAAAGCGGAAATGGAAGAGCACACGGCTGTCTGGGTCAGTCACCGTCATTGATTGCAGGGGCGTGTTGAAGGCGCGGTATCCTGCGGGCAGGACGGAAAAGCCGTAGATGGCCTTGGGAGCAAGGGTCTCATCCTCCGGAAAGACGGGGGTCCGGCGAGCGGAACGCAATTCGGCCGCATCTGGGGGAGCGTAGAGCTGTGCGCTGTTGCTGATTTCGTTGCCGTTGCTGGGGGCGCCACTGCCGTCGGGGTACGGAGGTGGCTCGATCTGCGATGCTCCATTTGCTGATGGTAGGGCCATGCTGGGGGAAACCGGGTATCCGAGTGACGAGGTGGTAGGGACGGTAGTAGGGATAGTAAAGTCGGATCTGTTACGTGGGGATGCTCCTTTCAACCCGGGTCGCTGGTTCGCCTCTCCGCCAAGACGCCGTGCAGCAGAAGCAAGATGATGCAGGAAGCAGCTGCAAGGCGATGCGATGCAGCTCCGAGTTGGCCGCACGACAGGACAGTTCTCGAGGGCGGGTCGCGGGGTTTCAGACCCCGCTAGAGCAGCTGGAAGGGATAGTCTAACGTGAACGGCGCGCGGGCGGAACTGACTGGCGCCTAAAATGACTGATGCGCATGCTTTTGCTTGTGTGTACATGCTACACGCCATCTTGGCCGCAAATTACACTGTAGATTACACACTGTCCAAAATTACACGTTGTCCTACCCTCGGCTCCGAGACTGCCTATGGGAGACCAATTTCGCTTTTTTTGCCAGTAAATGATACTTTAAGGGTTGGAAACTCAATGTTACAAGATACCAAACCCTCAAGAAAGAGTGTTAGGGTGTGGAATTGCGCCTCTTGATTAGGAAAAAAAGTACTCATAGTCACAGAATTACACGTTGTCTGGCTCTGAAAGTACACGTGAGACTACGCGCCATCACAGCCTTACACGCCGGCGGCAGAGCCAAAATTACACTGTAGCAAAAGCATGGCGCCACACGTGACCAGTCATTTTAGGCGCCAGTCAGTTCCGCCCGCGCGCCGTTCACGTTAGACTATCCCCAGCTGGAACATCGATGCGATAGTGGTGCGAAGTGCGCTAGATGCTTGAGTTACCATCTCCGCAAGCTGCGCGACCGTCCCTTGGCTAGAGGCCCGTCCACATTGAGACATGGGGGAAATTTGATGGGGCCTTGCCGGGAAGGTGGCGGGAGCGAGACGCGGCGGGAGCAGGTCAGGGCAAGTAAGTGCGTTGCGCAGAGGAAAATCGCTGGCGGCGTTCTGCAAGTGTTCAACCCATAGCACGTCCGTAAGACAAAGTCTATTCGAGCCATATGCTTCGCAAGCGCTTGTTCAGCCACGGGGTAAAGAGCAACGGGGAAACTTTTGGCCGATGCGCTATGTACACAACAGTATCAGAGTCAGGAGAGGACGAAGCACGAAAAGGGGACAGAGAGAGGGGGGAAAAGGGGGATGAGGGAATCCAGATGGGGGCAAAAGCGGGGGGAAAACACAGAGGACGAGGGGAGGGGGGGGGAGATACCGGAGCAAAGGCGTGTTCGCGAGCTCGGAGGCTTGTGTTCCCCCTAATCGACGCGAACTCCAGTGGGATCGAATGCTCCATTCGTGCCGACCGCCTCCTCTTCTGCGTCAGAGGCAGTAGCGGCAGCATCAGACTCTGCAGCGATTCCCTTTTTGTGAGCCCCGCCATCGCCGCTACCTTCGCCAGGGCCAGCCTCATCGAAGGACTCATCAGCGGCGCCCATAGCCGCCTCGATCTCATCCTCGAGGTCCTTCATGAGGCTCGCTTCACCCTCGTCAAGGGTCGATCCGGTCTCAACCTCGGTGTCCCCGCCGACGGCGCTGCGGGATCTCGATCTCGACCGCGACCGCGGCTGAGGCGCCGACAGGCCCGCCGTTTGCGTCGAAGGGACTTTCGACGAATGCCTGGGTTTCTTGTGCACGGCCGTCGAAGCCGTCGACTTGACAGATGACGAAGAGTTGTATGCGTCTTCTTCTGCCTTGGATGCTGCCGCTCCCTGCGCGTCGGATGAGCCGTTTTTCCGACTAGACTCATTGGGTATCGACCGGCGTCGTTTGCCAAGTTTCTCGCCGCTCGCATCGCCCCCGTCTCCCGCCTGATCCTCTCCTCCGGCATCAGACTCTTCTGTTGAGGCCGAGGGAGGGCCAATCGACTTGTAGAGGCCAGACTGCACTTGCCGCAGTCCCGAGCTCTTTCTCGGCGTCGTGGGCGGTGTGTCGCCAGAGGTGGATGGCGTACTAGGCCGGCTCCTCTTGCCTTTGCGGATCCGAGCCGCCTTGGGGGTCCGCTGTGTGCTGTTCTCGCTGTAGGAGCAGTCATGGGCAACATGGTGATGCGAGGTTGTCAGTATCAAAGTCCGACCTGCGGGTCAGCCTGCACTCGGCGGTGAGACTCACCTAATGTCTGTGCCATAGCCTGCGACAGAGTTGCCGTCATCGCTCTCGCCGTCTTCGTCGCTATCCCGCACCGCATCTTCGCCGTCATCCTCGTCGTCGCCGTCTTCAGAACCATTCAGATACTCTTGCAGCTCCTTGTCTCCCTCTGCCCAGTCCATGCCTGCTAGACCACCGCCACCATTACCATTGCTCCACCAGTCTTGCGACCCTCCTCTCTCCGATGCCTCGGGAACCGCATCGTCCCAATCGCGCGACGTGGAGTCCATTTCGTCTGAACTGAGCTCATCGTCGGTCGGCTGAGCAGAAGACGTCACGTCACCGCCGGCAGTGCTGCGAGGGATCGCATACCGAGCTTCGGGTTGCTTGGCCCACCGCGCTACCGAGTCGTGCAGCCAGCAGGGCCAGACGACGTGCACATTTCCCCTCGCATGTGCGGCATTAACCTTTGCCGTACCCCACTTTTGTGCGACAACGTGCGTCGTTTCGGAGCGAACCTTTTCGCTGCATGAAGCTCCGTATTCCAATGCAATCCAGAAATAATCGGAGTCTTCCAGAGGTCCTCCGAGGGGTATCAGACTCGAGAAGACGATGTCGCAGCTCTTTAGCACTTCCTTCTTGAGGTCGGAGATAATCTCCATGACAGTCGGCTTGCCGCGGCTACTGTCTCCATTTGGTCCAAGCGTACTCCGGGCTTTACCTTTGCCCTTTGTCACGTCATCGCCACCCTTTTGCCGCTCCGCCGCCTGCGCATCCCAGCGCTCGTACCACTGAGTATGAATCTGGTTGAGAATCTGGGGAGAAAAAGGGTGAGGCCACGTCAGACTCTGGTCTAGGTGGCGCAACTTGGACACGGCGATTCAACTCACGGTGCCAACCCGATCCAACTCTTGGTCATTATCTTTAAGCACTGCTTGAGGCCTCGCCTCCGCCACGGACACACTCGGTGCGGCAGCTTCTGGGCCGGGCTCAGCTGGCTCTACACCGGCCTGAGACGCAGGTTCTGACGCTTCTGGAGCCGCTTCTGATGGCGGATGCGTTGGCTCACTGGTTGGCTCTGCAGCAGGAGCACCATTCGTCTTGGGCGTAGACGTCTCCTCGTCTGCGCTGGCTATCTCTTCCTGCTTTTCCCCATCTGTTTCGGAAGGAGCAGCGGAAGGAGCAGCAGAGTCTGTGGAGCTGATGCCCAGCTTGACATCGAGACGCTCCTGCATCTTGGCGAGGGGGCGAGACTCTAGTTGTTCGGTGACGGCTGATTTTTGGCTACGTTCAGCCTTGGCTTTGGCGGCATCATCTTGTTCTTGCTCCTTCTCCGCTGCATCATTCAATCTCTCCGTCACAGAATCTTGATTCTCCGCCTTGGCATCCGAGATTGCGGCAGAGGAGGGATCGGAAGGTGTAGTCGAGGGATTAGACGAGGCAGGCGAGGCAGGTTGGCTGGTGGGTGTGTCGCTTCCTGGTATCGTACTCGCAGGGCCAGAGACAGCGGGCAGAAAGGTAGCATTGATGTCACCGCTGCCGATGAAGAAGTCGTCTGCGCAAAAGAGAATCGCCGCATGTCAGTACGCCGGGACAGCTCTTGGTTATTACGGGGCGATGCACTTACAAGGTATGACCTTGACCAGATTCGGACTCCAATTCCATACATCGCCCCTGTCATCAATGATTACAACCATGCTAGTGTCCATCGGGAAGAGTCTGGATAGACTCTTGTGCAGCAGACTGCCATTCTCGTCTCGGGACAGGATGCGAGTGCCAAACAGCGTCCCATCTGGGTCGACGAGCTTGCAGACGCAATTTGCGTACGAGCGGGTCCCCATCGTATAGACGTGGAGCTCGTACTTTTGCGAGAGCGACTTGAGGAACTCGGTGAGTCCCGGACGCGGCTTGACGTAGTACCAGCAGCCATCGTCGTTGACTGCGGGCTTGGCGCCAGGGTCATTCTTGGCTGATGAGCCGGTGCCATCCTCGAGGATGGCCTTGCCGTCCATCCCCAAGCGAAAAGAGCCGACGCCTTTGAGCGCCTCATAGTTGGGGTTGTTTGGATCCTTGAGCCACTCGCCCACGGTCGGATCTACCGTGGCGTGGATGATCGTCTGATCGAGGTCGACGATGAGAGCGAGCTTGCGCTGCTCGAGGAGCTGACGCGTGGACTCGGAATCGAGTCGCTGTGCTTCCTGTCGGGATACTGTGAGATTCTGTGTGTCATGCATCATGGAGATGGTATTCTCTTCGTCGAGATCGCTGCGGATGGCACCGACGGGTTAGATCGCGGATGGATGCGCAGGCGCAGCAGAGCGAGTGCGGTGGGGTGAGCGTTGGTGGGTGCAGAGAGATGGTGGTCAGCATGCTGCTGACAAGCGCCCTGGTACCATACATGTATCGGTCAACGTACTCGAGAATGGCTCCACAATTGGCACACATGCCCCCCACGTGGATGGGGTGGGAGCACTCGGCCATGATTGCTCGTTCTTTGCCAAGACGAGTGTACGAGGTTGTTGGTCGAGGAAATGGGAGTGTTCGAGAGTTGAAGACGCAGGACTTCAGGTCTGTGCCGAAGGGATGCTTTGGTCAAGGCCGTTGTAGTCGTGTGACAAGTCGCCGATGAGTGGTTGCACTTGGGGAGCAGGCGTTGCGCGCGTCTTGACGTGTATATGGGACTCCGTCGGGCTGCTCAGCACTGGATCCGCAGTTTAGTGCCCTTGAATGGCTGATCCAGGAGAGGGAAATCGGATGTGGAATCGCCGGACTTTGTGCGATCGCGTGGTAGAGTATGATATCCGATGTAGAGGAAAGTCTGAGCGTCTGAGCTTTGTCTCGCAATGGTTCAAGAGGTGAGAGAAATCGCCGGTACGACGCGTTTCATGATGATCCTCTGCCTGCCCGTCTGCCTGCCCGTCTGCCTGCCTGTCCGCCTGCCCGCCTGCATTGACCTCGCAACCAAGCCGCGCCTCTCCCACTCCCACACACACAAAGCACAAAGGCACAATCCGGCAATCGAGACGCGTCCCCGGTCGTGCGCACAGGTCGTGCGCCAAGGTACACCCGCACCAACCCACCAAAGCTCTCTCCCTCGCTCCCAGTCCCGCTCCCCGCACCGTCGCGTCGCTCCCGCCTTTGCCGCCCACCTGCATATCAAGTGAGATCGTGTCAACGTCGGCGAGGAGAACAAAAGAGTCGTCCATACGGGGCGCAACCATTGCCTGGGCGCACAGACAACTGGGATTGACAAACAAGGGAAACTTTGCTGCCTGGCGTCCGCAGAAGCGCGAGAGCAATGGTCGTCTGCTGCGACGCAGGCCTCGATCTCTTTTTACCAGGTGGAGCACAGAGGCGGTGCAAGACACGGCTCGAGCAATACCGCTGATCTGGTCTGTGTATCAAGGAGCCGCAGCGAGCAATCGACCATGCGACGCCACGTCGGATTATGTCAGACGAGTACATTTGTCACAGCGCCTGACCTCAGACGGACGCTTTGTTTCTGGAGTTTTGAGCACTCTCAGGTCACACCTCTCTGCCCAACTTTCTTTTGTCGCATTAGGTTGAGCGCAGAGAGATCGCATTGATAACGCCCGCCGTCAGCTTGCCCCCTGCTGGCGATGATTGAAACCTCGCGGTCCGGGCGCTGGCCATCGTACTGTTTGACAGTAGTCGAAGATGACATGGAAGCCGTGCGGAGACTGTCAGCATTCTGTAAACTTGTCGCGCGTCTTTCAACGAGTTCCCGCCCTCGATACCTCCCTTGCCCGGCACACTCACCTTCCGGACTCTTTTCGAAGATTCTCATGACCCCGCTTCAATGAAAGTTGCTGCAGGTCGCATGATCGTCACGCATATTGCAATAGTCGCAGAACTTTGGTGTCGGATCGACGGGCACGCGGGCCATACAAAAGTGCACCGGGTCACGGACATATCGTCTCTCCACGTCGCTCGAGTCCGAGCGTGGAGTCACAGGGTGCGCAAAAGTCTCCTCGAGGGCTCGGATATGTGGCAGTTTGAGGCATTTACCCCCGCTGCAAAGACCAAGCTCGCAGGGGGCGTGGCTGCAGTGATTCTTGTAGCAAGGGTAGCAATTCTTCTTGATGACCTTGGCGGGGCCTGGCAATCGTGCCGTGACCAGGGGTAGTAGCAAGAGTAATGCAGAGGCGGCGACGCGGAGTGTTGTCAGATGCATGGTGTACGAGCTTCACGGCTATGGAGCAAATGACAACGGGCGTGATCGCCATCATGAGCGAACGACGTTTCGAGTAGCTCTTTATAATTCGACGGTCCAAGCAGCAGGGCCAATCATTGTCACCCGCAGACGGTCTGACGCCAGCCCAATTTAACGCCACCGATAGTTAGGGGCAGTATTGAAAGACCAACGAACTGTACAGCTGGAGACAAAAGTCGAGGCTCAGCGCCCTCGACGAAGAGCAAAAGCTGGGACGGAACTCCCACTTCCGCCTCGGCGTAGGCCCCTCGAAAGGAAGAGATCACCGATTTTGGCGCTCCTCCGTCGCAAGTCTAGTCGTTCACACAAACGCAAAAAAATATAGCGACGGGCGTCGTCGTATATCCCGCTTAGACTGGTGACTTGTCTGATTATACCCTGATTATATGCTTGAGTGTTAAATTCCAAATTCCCGTATACATGATTCCTGTGACAATGGCCCGCATTCAAGCAGAGGCGTGCTAGGCCCGTCAGTTATGATTTAACCTGGAGTCGAACGGACGATCTGTAGCCGCAAGCATACCGAAGAGAAACGCGCCTGTGCGCGTCGCTTGTTTCCCAAAGACACTCCTGCAGTGCTGTGGGGTGGGAGAAGTCAAGTCACTTGTCACCATACGCGGATACGACGCGTCAAGGCACTACCGTTGTGCGCCCCGAACGCTGGTTATCGAAGCAACGACGCGTACAGAATATAAACCCCAAGCGCGTGTCCCCGCGCTGCGTGTACTCTACTCTGCCCTTGGCGGCGGCTGCGCTCACCCGGCACGGCGAGCGGGATCAACGATGAAGCAGTTACAGTTGTTTTGACGCTAGTAGAGTATATCACGATCCAACGAGCCAAGAGAGCAAGAACAACTAGATCAACGGCAGGATCGAAAAGGCATAGCCAACACAAGAGGGGTGGAAGAAGAGGAAAAGCACTTTGGCGGGCAAAAAAGGAGGTGACTGGCACAAAAGTCGCTCATTCATGACTCAAGGCGCAAGAGGTACGAAAGGAAGTGGATATGAGAAGAAGAAGAGCGGTCGCGAAAAAAAGGGAGAGCAAATCGCAGCGAATGCAGGAACTTTACCATGCGTGGAAACAGTCAAGAGAGTAGTCCTGACAGGGTATGCAGCGACAAGGGGGACCGGCCCCCGCAGTGACAGAGGCTGCCGACGACGCCGCCACGCAGGATCATAGCATGTTGGCTTCCTTGTACCCGACGACGTCGTCCTCGTTGATGCTGCTCCCGGCAGTATGGACGCTTGCTTGCGAGCGGTGGCCCAGACCAGGTTGAGGCGTGTAGAGGGTTCGCATCGCCGAAGAGTTGCCCTGCGCCTGGGCGTCGGCGCCGCCGGCCCGCAGTGCGGCGTACTGCCGCAATGCATCGTCTGGCGAGGCTGAATTGGCAGGCGCAGCCATGCCTGTGCTCATTTGTGCCATGCCCGTGCTCATGTTGCGGTTGTGAGATTGGTTTCCACTGGCGCTGCCGTCTGCATCCGCATCCATCATCGAGACTGCGGGGTACCGCATCATCGAGTTGCGCAGGTCGGCGTCCGACATTGCGCTCTGCGCTCCGGCTCGGCCAATGCCGCCGCCCAGCGAAGCGTTGCGCATGTGCTCTTGCACATCCCGCGAGCCGAGGGGCATAGGTCCCTGCTCCTGGTCCGGACTCATCACCGACAAGTCTTGCTCGTCCATGTCCTCCGTTGTGTCGCCCGCAGCATCTGCGTAGGCCATGCTGTTGCTCATGCGGTAGCTAGGATCAATGGCGGGCACTGCAGGTGTATGACCATCTCCAGAGTACTGCGAGCGACGGAAATTGTTTTGGCCGAGTCGTGGAAGAGATGCAGAGTTCTTGTGTCCGCGAGTAGGGTGATGGTCCTGGCTGGAAGGGGCAAAGGAGATGCGCGAGATGCGGTCGCCCTGCGTCTGGTTTGCAAACGAGATTCGAGACTGCCGATCGCCGGCGTCATACATCGATGCACCACGGAAGCGAGGCTCCTGCATTTCCGTCTCGTCCGCAAATTCGGGCTCCAATTGGTCGATGCCGTGAATGGCACGCGCAGCACCGACACCACGACCGGCCACGTTGCTGTGGCTGGCAACGCTGCGAGTATCGGCCGTTGCACGAGCAAAGTTGCCCGAGGGACGTTGGTAGAAGGATGCGGGTCGGCTGCCAGGAACTGGGCCTGCAGAGCCGTCTCCTCCCTGCATCCAATCGAGCGAAATTCGAGACATGCGCTTGTCCATGTGGTCTGCCCAGTCGGCCGTCTTGTTGTTGCGGTTGATGTGCAGCTTACGAATCCAGACGCCGAGAGCCACGAGGACGACGACGAGGGGGCAGATGATGGCTGCAGCCTTTCCGCCAGCCGTCAAGCTTCCACCTTCGTAAAAGGCAGAGATGAGCTTGTCCGAGTCGGATGATCCCTGCACGGCATCAGAGGGAGGGTCAGAGCCAGCAGCCGGGGCCGTGTACGTGGCATTCCAGGTAGGTCCGAAAGGGTTCGATGAATCCCAAGGCTCATTGCCGGACTTGACGATGTTCAAGTTGAGCGGAGTCGAGGAGCTGATGGTGGTGGTGACGTTCCACCACTTGGGCGCCAATTTGACTTCGTAGCTACCCTTGCTGGCAGGAATGCCAGTCCATGCGTGGATGGGCAGATACTGCTTCGGCGAGTTGGGTGCATACAGGTAGATGTCGATCTTGTCGGTGCCAGAGTCCAGACACGAACTGTCCCAAGTCAGTGTCGTCTTGTTGGCAGAGTCGACGATTGTGCCTTGGGTCGGTGCAGAGTAAAGTGCCTGACTGGCACACTCCTGAGAGCTGGCTCTGCGCAGCTTCTGGTGCTTGGGCGCCGCGGAGCGCTGCTGCATGCCGCCCTTGTGGGGACCGAGGAGGTTACTGAAGTCTGACATTGCGATGGTGCAGCGAAGAGACTTTGTAGCGCAGGCAAAGGTGTCGTAGTGGGAAAGGAAGATGCTTTCTTGCGTCTACCTGTTCCGAGCGCCCAGAGCTGTGGTCGGTTGTACCAGCAACGTGTGTGCAATGAGCGGCGAGAGTCTTCGGAGGGCGGGGAAGGGGAAGGGGGCGTCACGGACGTTCTGAATTGATATGCAAAGGAAAGTGGGGCCAAGGCAGTTGGAGAGGGTGAAAGTCGTGAGAATCGATGGTGGAAAAAGAGGTCGAGGAAGGGGAACCAGAATGGTCGTCAGGGTCAGAAGTGGTATCAGCTGAGATCGGGGAATATGGGCACAGAGAGGGTGTGAGGCGTGTGACGACTGGTGAGCGTGTGTGTGTGTGTCTCTGAGTTGTGTGTGATTTGCCTCTGTGACTGAGGCGGGGCGAGGGCGAAGCGGGGCGAGGCGGGGGACAGCGCGAAAAGCAGGCGGCAAGCGGACCAACGCACGACTCCGCCGGAAGGCGACGGGCGAGGAGAGAGAGATAGCTCGAGAGCACAACAACAACGAGGGCATTGCCTCTGCACGCCCGCAACCGGGGCGCACAAGCACCAGGCAAGGGGACCAAGGGCAGCTGCTGCTGCTGGACGGAGGTGCAGACAACACTGGGCGCGTGGCATGGCATGCAGACGCGCACAGAAGACCGGGCGGCCCGCGGTGAGACGCTGCAGCGAAGCCCAAGAAGGCAGTTGCAGATGCGCGAGCGCGTGGGGGGCAAACAGCACGACAGCAGAGGCGACGGTAAGCCAGGCGAAATGCAGCACAGGGGGACAAAGAGGCCGCCAAGAGAAAAATAAAGGCCCTCATGGCCGACCAGCCAGCTGGGCTGGGAGAGGCAGAAGGACACGACGCTTCGAAAGGTCCGACACGAGACACGAGGCGACAAGGTGCAGCGCAGGAACAGCAGGAGGAGGAGGCCGGCCGGGGAGGAGCACGACGACGGACAACCGCGCCTAGCCAACGCTCAGAAGGGCTGCGAGGCCGACCGGCGATACAGAGCGCCATTGACAAAGGCTGCGAGTGGCAGGTTGTGATGGGCAAGGCGCTCGTCAACCAGTCTTTCGGATAGAAAAGAGTGCAAGCTTTTTGCCTTGAGCAGGATCCGCAGCGACCTGTCAAACACGACCTGTGAGTACAACGCATGATACTCGTGAAGTCAAGATGGAGGGGCAAGGGCTGTGGGAACCCGCAAGACGCCTCGACATTTTTGCGCCTCGGCGCCCGTGTGGCGCTGCCCACGCTCTCTGCACGCAGCGCGGCTCGCTCGGAGCCGGAACACTTGTTGGCGAGTGGTACGTTGTACGTTCATCGGGACAGGATTCGTCGAAGACGAAACTCTATTGAGTCTCGCAGCTGCACGGCACACGCTTCCAGCGCCCGCGAGCACATGGCACCATGCTCAGCCACATGACAGGACCACGGACTCGTCACCACTTCTCTTGCGAGGGTGATTTGAAACGGAATTCCCCCTACCTGGACACTATCGGCGTGCATGAACGATGTCTATTGAGCAATTCATTGAGCCTGTTACGGAGCCATGGCCCCTCCGTGTGGGTCATTCTGACTACCTGTCAAGGCCACAGGGTTGGCGCTGAGCATCCGCTTCTCCTTGTCACGAATTTGCCAAGCTCACAAGTGTTGGAAGTAGAGAGGTTGCGACGGGGGCGACGGGGAGCGACTGGCACATAAGGAAGGTCAGGAGCGCAGCTCCGTTGACACCTGAAGCAGTCAAATCGCCGGAACGGGCCCTCCTGTCGCCACCCTGAACTTGCCTCTACCCGGCAAAACCTCTGGCCAGCTTGACGCCGTGGGGCGACTCTAAGGATGAAGGAGGAGCCGCCGCCGCCCAAGGTTTAGGCGCGCGCACGCGCGAATCAGCCAGCTTTGCGTGCCTGCCTGCCGTGCCGTGCCGTTCGCTTGCCGCCTTTGCCGCCGCCGCCAAAGTGCCCCGGTAGAGGCGTTCGGAAGGCCGGCCCAAGCGGGATTCATGTCGACGCGCTTTAGGCGGGCAGGGGAAGGTTGATCGGGCGGCGGCGGCGGCGGCAAGCGGAGTGGAGCAAGGGCGTGAGGAGAGATGGGCTGCCTTGACTCATTCTGGATGACATCCTCGGCCAGAGAAATGGTAGCCAAGGCCGTCGAACGGTCAGCCAAGGCGGCGGTCGTGGACAGAACCAGGGTTCAGGCACGGTGTTGTTCGACGTTGCCTTGGCGTCTGGGAGATGGACTTACTGGTACGTTGCGGACAGGAAGAGGTGCGATCATTGAGAGCCCATGGGAGCCAAGGACCCAGCTCGGTTGATTCAAACGCCTCGAGGATCTACCGTGACTCAACTTGCATGCAAGGGAAATTTTGCTGACCGCGGCCATGCGACGGCATTCACACTCTTCCTGATGGCCCGATGAGAGTCACTTGACTTGACTCTTCCCGCTCCCCTTCGCGAGTCATACAAGGCAGTTGGCATTTGCGAGACACCTTCTCCCTGCCCTTTATAAGTCGACACCTTGGCCGCAACATAACCAGGGCTAAGCTCCCTCCCAACTCTCAGCAACTCCTGCATCATCCAAAGGGTTCTGCCGAACGCAGTCTCACCGTCCACCCGCTTCACATTCGCATCAGCCTGCGGCGCCTGGTCTCGCAGCCCAAAAGGTCACCCATCCACGATCTTGCAGCACCTGCATGGAATTCTCCGTTTACCTCCGCTGCTCCCGATCATCGTCCACCTTCGCCACGCTACTGCCTGCTTTGCATCATCGTCCGCAGCCCAAAGACATCTCCATCCTCATATCATCGCGGCAGCCGTCCACCTGGGATCCTAGGACATCTCCTGTAAATCCGTCAATCACGCACAAGCCTCTTTCCGCCAACACCGTCCTCTCATCTCGTTGAGCTTTGTTTGAACCAGACCGGAGAGCTCCCAGCATATAAATTATTCGCTCCAGATTTCTGCATCCCCTCGGAGCCTCGTATCCAGGACCAATCATCTATCTACACACGTCCAATCTAACGCAAGCCGAAACATCTCCTCGCTCGCCCAGCGATCGCAATTGTCAAAAGGCCCTCCTGTCACGGATCCACTCACATCTACCATGACGACATTAGACACACCGCAAGGTGTGGAACAGCATCAACTCGAACCATCGAATAGCATCGCACCTGCCGCGCCTCTGGCACCGGGCCATGACGCGACGCCGACGTTAGCTTCACCAGAGCAAAGTCACGGCAATCATCATCACCACCACATGGCGGGCCTGCTCGGACGGCGGCATACGGACGTCGAGCAGGGTCGCTCCGTTTCGAGCGAGGTCACATACGCTGAAGAAGCTGAAGCCGCACGGGAACGGGACTTCGAAAAGGAAAAGGCCGAAGCAGACAGAGGCGAAGTCATTTGGGTCGACTTTGTTAAGGATGATCCTGAGAACCCATTCAACTTCTCTCGGACGCGCAAATGGGTCATCACCATCCTTGCCGTCCTTTTCACGCTCGAAGTGTCATCCAGTGCGTCCAGCTACGTACCGGGCATCACGGGAATGGAACAGGACCTCAACGTGACGAATCACGAGCTTTCGTTGCTGGGCATCTCGGTCTACGCACTTGGTTTCGGCTTCCCGCCACTTGTGCTTGCTCCGTTCTCAGAAGTCTTTGGAAGGCGTACCGTCTTCCTTCTGTCACACGCCGCATACACGCTATTCTTCCTCTGCTGCGGATTCGGACAAAACATCGCAACTGTGCTCATTGGTAGATTCCTGGGCGGCGCCTTCGGATCGACGGGGTCTACCCTGGTCGGCGGCACCATTGCTGATATCTGGAAGACGGACGAGCGTGGAGTGCCGATGGTGAGCCCATTCGTTGGCATGATTCGAAGCCGAAGCAAACAGGAAAGCTGACAGATCATTCCGACTGGACCTCTTCACAGGCCCTTTTTGCCACGGGCGCCATCTTCGGCACGGGCTTCGGTGCAGCATGGTCTGGCTGGGTGGCTCAGCGGGAATCGCTTGGCTGGCGCTGGATCCAGTGGATCCAGGCCATCTTTACCGGCGGAGTACTCGTCCTTCTCCTCATCTTTCTCGTAGAGACTCGAGGCTCCGTCATCCTCACTCGCAGGGCGCAAAAGCTTCGCAAGGAGACTGGCGACAACCGCTACAAGGCGCGCGCAGAAGAAGAGAGGGAAAGCATTCCGATCATCATCAAGAACAGCCTCACGCGGCCGTTGTGGATGCTTTTCAGCGAGCCCGTCGTGCTCGCCTTTTCCCTCTGGATCTCGCTTCTATGGGGCGTCATGTACTCCCTCCTCGAGTCTATCGGACTCATTACCGCGCTGCATGGATACACGGAAGGTCAAACGGGCTCCGTGTTCTGGGCCATCTCCTTGGCGGCCATCCTAGGCCAGCTCACAAACGTGATCCAGGAGAGGTTGTATGCCAAACACTTCCCGACAAAGGGCCCCGAGGCGCGCCTCTACCTCGCAATGGTCTCAGCCGTCATGTTCCCAATCGGCTGCTTCATCTACGCATGGACTAGCTACTCGCACGTCTCCATCGCCGGACCCATCGTGGGCATCGTCGTCCTCATGACGGCCGTCTACCACGTCTACCTTGCCGTGTTTTCCTACCTGGCAGATTCATACCTCATCTTTGCCTCCTCGGCATTGGCAGCTCAGTCGTTCCTGCGGAATATGTTTGGATTCGCATTCCCTCTGTTCGCCACGCAGATGTACCACAAGCTCGGATACAACTGGGCGAGTTCTCTCGCGGGATTCCTCGGTGCACTCCTGGGCATCATCCCGTTTGTGCTGTACGCGCGTGGAGACCGTATCCGCGCAAAGAGCAAGTTCAGCTTGCATTTGCAGGAGTTGGAGAGGAAGGCCGAGCAAAGAGAGGGCAAGTAGGTGTTTGCCGGACACCAAGGAGAAGGCAGCGAACGGCCGGTCCATCGTCCCACAAGGATAATCAATGTGTATCTAGACTGCAAAAATGAGCATTTATTCGCAATTCATTCTCGCGAGGATGTCTGAGCAATACGTGAGTCATTGAAAGCAGGGAAAGAGCAGTCGATCTTGACGTGAGGTCGTTACGGGTATACAATACAACATACGGAGGCTCACTTCCATCCCGCACCCCAGCGACACCCGCCCGCCCCGCGCCGGAGCACCACCAGCTTAGAGGAGATACCTGAAGTTCTCGCGTGCGCGGAGGATCCTCTGCTCGTCTGTCAGAGCGACCTCTCCGCTGCTCCTCTCCTCGTCGCCGACGCGCGCAGCAAGCTTCTCCGGTGCGTCGCCGCCTCTTGTGCGCTCGAGTTCCTTGTTGGCGGCGACGAGCATGCACCTCAGCGTGAATGCGCATCCGATGGAGACGCAGAAGCAGATTGACGTCACGAGGAAGGAGCGCCAGTACGTGGGTCCCCATGAGGTGGGGTAGAGGTAGCCACCAGCGAGGTTGCCCGTGTTGGAGATACAGTTGATGAGGGCCAGACTGACGGAGCGCTTGAACGTCGGACGTGGAATCGTGCTGCTGATCCAGGATAGGATAATGACGTACCCGGCGTAGCTGCAGACGAAGATGAACATGGCGAACATGCGTGCGCCGAGGGCCTGCGTCGAGGCGGCAATGATGAAGCCAATGATGCCGACGACCATGGGGATTGAGATGTGGAGGAAGCGCTCGCCGGTGCGGTCGGCGTGCAGGGCATTGAAGTACACGGCGAGGAAGGCGAAGAACCAGACGGGGCAGGTGAGGAGCAGCGTCTCGATCTTGCCGTAGCCGAGCGTCTTGACAATGGTTGGCATAAAGGCGTTGAAGGAGACGCCCAGGGTGCACGAGAAGAGCATAATCGTCAAGAGGTATACCTTGGGGTCCTTGATGCTGAGAATGAATCCTTCCCACGCGGTACCCTGATCGGAGCCCAAGTCGTGTTGACCGGCGTCCTCGGCCATGCGCTGCACTGCGACACGGAGCTCCTCCTCGGTGAACCAGACCCTGGTGTTGTGAGGGAAGTTGGGCAGAAGGAGCATGACTAGGAGACCAACGCCAGTGGTGATGCTGCAATGGAAGCAAAGCGAAAGGAGTGGGAGCGGGAAAGCCAGGCATGTCAGCGCGCTGCTGATGTCGTCCCGGTACACGCCCCCGATGCGAAACTCACGCTCCCTCGAGAATGAAGAGCCACCTCCAGCCGGCAAGGTTGTGTACGCCGTCCATGTTGTCAAGGATAGCAGCGCTGATCAGTCCACTGACAGCGTTGGACAGGATGCTTCCCGCGTAGAGGAGCGCCATGCGTGTCGAGAGCTCCGTCTTGGTGTACCACTTGGACAGGAGGAAGAGAGCTCCGGGGAAGAAGGGCGCTTCGACGGCACCGAGGATGAGACGCACGGCGACGAGTTGACCGTAGCTGTGGACGGCGCCTGTGCAGGCTGAGACGGCGCCCCAAATGCAGACAAAGGAACCAATGTAGAGGCTGGGCCTGCCGCACCAGTTGAGGGCGGCATTGCTGGGCACTTGCATGAGAATGTAAAAGACGAAGAGGAGGGAGAGAGCATTCTGGTACTCCGGGTCGCTGAGGCCCAGGTCGACTTCGAGACCACTGAGACGCGCCTGGGAGATGGAATTGCGATCGAGGTAGTTGAGGATGTAGACCAGGACGATGATTGGTAGCATACCGAAGTCTAACTTGCGCTTGAGTCGCTTCTCGATGCGCTGCCTCTCCTCGGCAGCGAGGGCATGTGCGCCCACGTCCAGCTCCGGAACGTCATCGTTGGTGCGCACATTGAGCGCAGGTCCTCGCCTCGTCGTCGCCGTTGTCGCCGCTGCGGTGGCCTTCGCCCCGTCGGATGGGTACTTTTCGCCCTGCACGGCTTCGTCTTCCCCGAGCGCCTGCAGCTTGGCCGAGTCGTCGGGCATGGTGGCCGGGACGGGGACCTTCTTGTCGTCCTCTTGGTTTGACATGGTGGAGTGCGCGTGTGAAGGCTGTTCTCGAAGCTACTTTGACGGTGCTGTGGGTGAGAGCGAGGACAGATAAAGGGAAAAGCAGGTTACTCTCTGCAATGGCCGCGACATAGGAGTGGGGGTCCGTCTTTATACCTCTGCCCATGCCGCCCCGGAAAGTCTGACGAGAAGGTTTTGCGGGGCCTTGCCTCAGGGGACGGTAGCAGTCTTGCCCTGCTGCGAAAACTTGACAAGCAGGTACGTTTGCAGTCACTTGCTCTGCCCCCCGATCCTTCAGTCTGGGTGCCCCGGATGGTCAAAGAGAGGGAGTGGGAGCGGCCGTGGCTCTTCTCTCAGTGATGTCTTGCCAAGGGTCTTGCGCCTGGCTGCAACGACGCAGAGATCCCCGATTCGAGGCCCTCTTGGCAAGTGCCGGATGTTCCCTGCTGACTGGTTGCTTTCCTGTGCCTCGTAGTTGCCCGCACGCACCCACAGAGCGAGATGCTGAAGCGAGAGTAAGAATCTCGCCGAAGCGCTTGTAACGGAGTTGCGGCGAAGGAGCAAGGGACAGGACACCTCTCCACCATATCAGACTGCGACTGGCCAGGCATGGCATGAAAGCTGGAGCTCGACAGTCAAGGTGCCCCGGCGCTGTAAAGGAGACGGGCGCCATCTGCCCTTTTCGTCTCCTCCAGCCTGTGCGTCGTCGGGCACTTCCGATGGCCCGCATGAGCAGCGGAGCTGCTTTGACTTTTTGTGTTGGGGCTCCAAGACGCCAAGGCGGGCAGCGAGGTTCTGTCGGTCTTTCAAAAGAGAGGGCGCGGGGGACGCAAGAGGCCGCGGGCGTGTGTGCTCAAGGGCAAAAGGAGCAAAGCTGCCCACCGTGGACCCCCACAGTTGCCGGTGTGCCGGGTGAGAACGGTGAGGAAAAAGCAACCTGTCAGAGTCAGAGTCTCGGTGTTTCTGCCGAGACGAGGCAGAAAGTGAGCAGGCGACTTTGCGCGGGAGGCGATGCAGGAGCCCCGCTGCCCCGCCTTTGTGCCCCGCCTTTTGTGCCCCGCGTCTCCCCGCGTCCTCGCGCCATGCGCGCGTGCAGAGCCAGAAGGTACCAGTAGCGCTTGGGGGCAAAGGGCGTGATTTCGGACATGGAGGCGCTGCTGGAGCAGAGCACCGACGTCGGGTATCGGGCAAACGAAAGAAAAATGGCTAGTGTCACGAGGGCGAGTCAGCAATCAGAGTCGAGCCGAGGGCGTGTAATCGTCCCGTCCCGTGAGGACAGGGTAGGCGCCAATGGCGTCTGTGCCAAGACCATCAGTGGGGAACGACGGCCATCTCAGGCGCTGTAGGGCGAAAGATCCCGTGGGCGCTTGGTCACGGGCAAACGGAAGTCTGCTTCGGAAGTCCCAGCGACCGTCGCGGGTCGCGGGTCCAAGGGTCTTTCTCGACGGACCGAAGGCTGGTTTGTTTTGTGCCTGAACGACTGGATCCGTGATCGGTGAGTGTCAGCACCGACGGCTAGCTTGTTCCGTGATAGATACGGACCCATGCATAGCGTATCACACTCTGGTATCTTTCGATTGCGAGCGACGGTGACCGTGAACAACAACATTTTGGGCGGCAAGCTATATGTAGCTCTCTTTTGACAGAGGTCAACACGCGCAGAAAGTAGACGCCGTGCTTCAAAGTGCGACCATCATCACGTGACCTTGCTCACCTGCAGCGCGTCTGCTCGTGTTGTGGTCGGGTCGCGGCTTGCGGGCGCGTCTCGCGTCTCGCGTCTCGAGCCTCTGTGCCTCTGTGCCTCTGTGCCTGTTGCCCGCGCGTGCGTGCGTGTGTTGGAGCATGCGGGCAATGGGAAAAGGTCCCTTTCCGACATCAAGTCGTGTTTCCATCCTTTTGGTAGACGAATCAACGCACCAATCTTCCCCAGCTCTCCCTTACGGAATTGCAGGGAATCCAGTCGTCGCAATGGCGGAAACACAGCAACAGTCGTTGGACGCACTCAGCCCACTCGCCTCCCTCATCTCGCTCGTCCCGCAGTCCTCCAAACTCAGCCTCGACTTCTCTTCTCTTGACCCAACCACATTCGGCACTCTCAACGACGCCTGCACGCAATACCTTCAGCAGAAATCTCAAGATGCAGAGCTTCGCATTGCGCTCAGTGCCAAGAATCGTGCCTTGGAGAGCAAAATCGACAGACTGGAGAGCGATCGCAACGAGGCAAAGGGAGAGGCAGATGTTGCGAGGAGGAATGCAGAAGTAGCACGAGGACAATTGGCGTGAGTAGGGGTGCATTGTAATCTACTACGCATTCCACACAATGCAAGTCGCTGACCGTACCACCCCTCTGACACCGCAGAGCTGTCAAAGCCCAACTGGACGCCTCCGAAGCCTCGCGAAAGCAATCGCTTCAGGACTTGGCCAAGTCAAGAAGGGAATTGCAGACCATCAAAGCCGCATCGCGGCAAGCAAAACAAGCCAACGAGCGATCGATCGCGCGTCAACGAGAGCGCTTCTCCGACGCAGCCACCCTCGCCGCCCGCAATGGCTGTTCCCGCCTGGTGGTGGTCCCTGGCATTTTTTCATCTCAAGGCGCTGCAAAGGGCACACAAGAGTCTCTGCAACAGCAGCACATCGCTGACCTAGAAGCGCAACGGCAGGTCATGCTCACAAACAACTCGGCCCTGCGTCGCCTGTGCACAGAGAGCATCAACGCGCTCTCCGACTTCACCTTCGGTCTCACCGGCCATGGCGGCGCTCGCGCCTTGCAGTCGGACCTTTTCCCTCCCGGTGTCGTTCTTCGCAAGGACTTCGCGGTCACTTCAGGTGCCACATCCCACCCAGCAGTATCCGCGCTCGCGACGACGATCAAGGCTGCGGAGCGGGCTCTCTTTGATTGGGAGAAGGAGCGTAGAGAGTTCAAGGACAGGCTCAAGGCCATGGAACAAGGCGCAGAGTCGGGCGATGGAGATGGCGTGCCCAAGGGAGATGGCCAATCCGACCCACCTACGCGAAAGAAGGCCGTGCGCGTCCCGCTGCCGCTCTCGAATACAAAGCAGGCCCCGAACAAGGAAGCAGAGCAAGCGCTCATTACGGAGCTGCACGGTCTCCGCGCAAAGCTGCTGGAGCGGGAGGCTGAGCTGAAGAAGGTAGAGTCCCGCCTCGAAGACCGAGAGATGGAGACACAAGAGGCAAAGCAGCGGGCAGAATCGGCGGAGCGTCGAGAGCTTGAAGCGGTCAGTGCGGCCAGGGAAGAAGCGGCCCGCTTGGCCGCTGAGATCGAAGAGCGACTACAAAAAGAGTCAGAGGCTGTAGCGGAGGCTCAAGCCGCGCAAGCGCGGGCTGAAGCCCATGCTCAATCGCAAGCAGCAGCAGTGCGCTCGGACAAGTCGACGCTAGGAGAGGCTGCTTTCGACGAGCCTCGCTCTGGTTCAGCCCAGGGTACGGCGGCAGACTACGCGGCGCGTGACGGTGTATTCGACTTTGACCAACATAGCGTCAGCAGCGATCTGTCTCTCGTCCTCGAGCCCATCGGCAGCAGCTCCAAAGCGCGGCGACTCACTACCAAGCCTCGCCTCGATGGGCCCTCTTCTTCGCGTGCTCACCAAATCGCCCCGACGTCGATTCAGGCGGAGACTCCAGCCAGTCCTATAGAAGGCAACGAAAGCGGAGGAAGTCTTCGGAGATCACGGCGGCATGACAACTCAGCCGCTGCGAACCAGGACAATGCAGCTTCCGAAAAGCGCAAGCGCCCGCGCTTAGCCTCGGAAGCGGAGAACCACAGGGATGCAGGAGCCAGCGTCGTTCCGCTCGACGACACTCCAGATCTGGAGGTCCAATCCGCACCGCGGCAGAAGCCCGCCCCTGCAGGATCGCGAAAGGCTTCAAGTCGAAACACGCAAGGGAGCGGCGAGCACGAGCGGGATGCCCTCTCCCCGCGCCTACCGCCAAATGGGAACGTCGATACCAATGGTGGCACAGACACAAGCACACGCTCACGGGTCGTCTCTGCCTCTGCGGCCAACACCAATGGCAATGGCAAGGACCGAGGAGCAAAGGAGACGGCTGCACCGGCCAGTTCCAAGACGAAGCCTTCCCTCTCGGCATCGGTAACTGCTGCGGGGACGAATACGGGGAAGAAGGGTACGACGAGTACGAATGCGACTTCATCAGTCTTGCAAGCTGCGCTGGAGAGGCGGAGAAGAGCGGCAGCGGCAGCGGCAGCAGCGGGTGGTGGTGGTGGTAGTGGTGGGCGGCGCTGAGGGCCGCGTCCTTCTAGAGTGGTCTAGGCGGAATCGTGTTACGGCCCGGCCTCTCCGTGCTTCTTCCTTGCCCCCCTTGTAGAACGCCTCTCCCAGGCAGCCCACAACCGTCGCACGCATGTATTGGTACTTGTTCTCGATACCCTTTGATGCTTTGCAAGTAGACTCTCTTCCACGTGCTTGTTAGTGTGACGCAACGTGAAACGTTCCATTCGCAGAATTCTGCCTCTCACACTCTATGCAGACCAATATCACCTAGCGACCAGACAAAGCAATGACTTGGTTGCAATGTTTTTGTATTAGAAGTACAGTGTCAAGCCGAAGAGGGTAGGCAGCCATGTTGGCGGGGGAAGGTCCCTGGTGGCAAGTCTCCGAAGGAAGTGAATGCTCTGTCCCAGGCCGAGGAGCGTCTCCCCCAGAACAGCCACGACCATCATCGTGAGCGAGGTGTCCACACGCGCTGGGCGAAGAGACCTTAAATGCAGATCCTGTAAGAGCAGTATCGTCCCGACGTCTCGGATGCTGAAGCGGGAGGGTGGGAAGGGGGTCAGGGCGCAGCGAGAAGAAGTCAGTCTCCGCTTCCCAAACTCGTAGCACTTGCCGTGTGAGATGCTAGACTCACGTCGCGTAATCTTGACGACTTGTCCACGCGTGAGACCAAAGTAGCGAGCTACTGGGTCGTTGATCTGGATCCTGGGAAGCTGCGTCTCTTTCAACCGGCTGATGCATGGGAGAAAGTCACGCAAAAGTCAGCGTGTGGGCGGTGGCATGGATGCTTGTTGTGCAGGGTCCTGCACTTACTATCTCTGCAGAAGCTCCTTCTTCTCGGCATCCGTCATCACTTCGTGCTTGGGGACGAGGTGGTGGTGCGTGATGTTGACGAGGAGGTACGCCTCCTCGAAGTCCTCGAGCTTGAACTGCATCCTCATAGCGTCAATGACCTGCGCAGGCAGGGGCAATTCGCGAGTATCGTCCACGTCCAGGTCAGTCGGGTACGTCCATGGCATCCCCGAGAGCACTTTGCCGGGGCACGCTACTCACCTTCCGAGCCGCAGAAGTCATCTTCTCACTCCAGATCATGATCCCCCTCTGAATGTTCTGGTCCTCCAGGAGGTTGATGAATGCGCGCATTCCCTTGATTCCCACATTCTTCTCCTCCGCATAGTACACCAGGATCTTCTCCTCCTCGTTGTCCTTCAAATTCGTAAAGAAGTTGAGCTTTGTCCGGTCCACTGCACCATTGGGAGCAAACTCGGCGCGGAAGGTGTCCAGGGACATGTCGATCTCATGGTCGGCTACGAGGAAGCCCTGATGAATAGAAAGGCATCAGAGTCATGCTTGTGTCAGAGACCAGCGGTGCTACGCTGCCCCCCTCAATGCTACTCACGCGGTCGCGAACCAGCTCGTGGATCGTCCTGTTGACCCTCCAAAGCCTCGAAACCTCTCTCTCGTCATCCATTATGCTAAGCAATCCCTTGTTTCAATCTTTCGGATGCCTTTCCGAGGCCTAGGGTCGTGGTGGTCCTAGTCTGCTGGCTCGGCAAGACGTTTACGCAAGAGGCGAGCGGCGGGAGAAGCGCTGACCGGTAAGGATGAGCGGGGGTGGAGTGTTTTGGAGCAGTCGTAGGAACGGGTGATCGGCAGGTACGGGTGGATGGGCGGAAGGACTGATGATCGAGCCAAGGGATGTGAACAAGAAAGAATAAGTGGACCGCGACAATTAACCACGAACTGGAGACACGAAAATGTTCGGATCCGAGCCGCGCCGGACGCGCCTGGTGAAATTCGCGGCTACCCACTAACAAGACTCTCTCCCATTCTCGTTACAATCTTTGATTGCACAAATCCCTCTCGTATAGAAATCGTGTGTCTGAGGGTAAGTAGGACGGACACAGTGCATTCGCATCTTCGAATTTCGAGTACGACTTCGTTCCAATTCAGCGGACTTCCTGCCATTGAAGAGGAAGTCAAAATCTGCATACAAAGATATATCTAAAGCAGGGGCTTCTGCTTCTGCTTCTTCTTCTTCTTCCCACTGCCCAGGTCCTTGGCAGCCTCCGACTTGCCCATACCGATGAAAGTCTCGTGCCCTGTGCCATCAACAAGGCCCTGCAGCCCCTCTTCAGTTCCAATGCCCAGTCCAGCGCCCTGCGTAATGTACTTGCGCTTGACACCACGGACCACCAGATCCGTCTTGAGTTCTTCGCGCAATTCCGCCTCCAGTGCTTTGAGCGCTGCCCGGTGCTCCTTGGATGCCTTCGACGAGGTGGACTTTGACCCGCCGTCATCCTTGCCCTTACCCTTGCCCTTGCTGGAAGAGCTAACGGCAAAGTCCGCGTCAGGGTCTACGTCGTCCTCGTCCAAGACAATGTCTGCGTCTTCAGCGAGCTTGCGCACCCAATCGTCGTCTGCCCGCTCCTTACGCTCGCGATGCCGTGCCTCGTCGAGCTGCTTGGCAAGTTGGACACGTTTCTTGAGGCGAGGGAGGATCCCATACACCATCTCGAGCTCCGGCAGGTCCGCATCGCGTTGAAGGCCGCTCCTCCGCAGCGCATTCCAGCGAGACTTCTCTCCGGGGCTCAAAAGAATGAGCGAAAGGCCGGAATGGCCCGCACGAGCGGTACGTCCCGAACGATGAATATAAGTGTCTGCCGACCGTGGGAGATGGAAGTGCATGACGTGGGACACCAGGGGAATGTCCAAACCACGAGCTGCAACGTCCGTGGCAAGGAGCACGCTGGGCTTCGCCGTGGAAAAGGATTTCTTAAAGTTGTCGAGAGCGCGTAGACGAGAACGTTGGTCCATGTCACCGTGCAATGGGAAGCACTGAAGGCCAAGATTTGTCAGCAGCGGATGAAGGCGCCGCACCGAGTCGATGGAGTTCAAGAACACGAGGGAGGATCCTGGATAGCGCAGCAATAGGTAATACAGGTACAGGTCCTGTAGGGAGGGGGGGGGGGGGGG
>RRYC01000319.1:0-83527 GCA_004016185.1 Quambalaria eucalypti
GAACCCCGATCGCCCGCGGTCAACCCCGCCGGAGCGGATATTGAGAGGCGGATATACTAACCATTGTACTATCTAGGACTTGTTGAAGCGGTGGGGCTCAGTTGTAAATATCATAATAAAACATCACTGATCTGGGTCCAGACACAACGAA
Source organism: Quambalaria eucalypti (assembly GCA_004016185.1). NCBI lineage: Eukaryota > Fungi > Basidiomycota > Exobasidiomycetes > Microstromatales > Quambalariaceae > Quambalaria > Quambalaria eucalypti. Next base: position 152 of record RRYC01000319.1, read on the forward strand.
GGACGGCAGGTGTCCCAGATTGTCATGACATTCAGGCAACAGCGGAGACATTGTCAGATTTGTAATGAAAAGGGGCAATCGACACTGCCATATTTGCAATGGGCCACGTCAGCAGCGAAGAGCCCAGCAGATGCTAGCGCATCATATGGGGTGGGTAAAGTAGTCGAGCACTGCGTGGGCCGTGGGGACGCAGCGCACGAGGGAAAGAAAGACGTGGGACAGACATAGTCAGTGGATACGCCAAGGACGCGCAGTGTAAACAAATTGGGGCGCAAGCCGAACGCCGGATCTTCGCAAGCCCCCTCCGTGTCCTTTCACTGTACTCACGTGTGTTGAAGTTGGGGCTTCCCCAGCCCGACGCCGGATCCCAGCCCTCTGTGGCAGGGAAGCCATGCTCGTCCAGGCCCTGGTAACAATCAGCCGTCTTTTCCTTGACAACGTCATGATGGAGTCGACGAAGGGCAGGGTCATACAGATACGGGTTCAAAAAGCCAATCCGGCCGTACCCTGCATCCACTCGAGCAGCGTTGACCTGGGCGATGATAGCTGCAAACGCCGGGGCTGAGGCAGATGTGCCCCGGAGCAGATAGATATCGTCCAGCAGCTGCACAGGAATGAATGCGCCAATTGCTGAAACGTCTGGGAATGCGCTGAGAGTGGCAATCCAGGCGGTTGGAAGGAGCGCAGGGTCAGTCACTGGTCTGGGCGTCAGTAAGCACGTCTCGATCATGACTGCACATACCGCCCTTTTTGGTTGTACTGTTTTGACCCAAAGCCCGGGTGAAAAGCAAAGCAAGGAGGCAGGGTGTTGTTGACCGAGGTCAGCACAATTGCTCCGTCCAGGCAGTGTCTTCCTGCATATTGATGGTACCCGGCATGCGACTTACATTGCCCTTTTCACGATTGCCAAGAAACTTCAAGTAGTCATTGACCGCAGTCTCTTGCCAAGGAGGGCGCGGAAAGAACTTAGAGAAGCCACCGGACTAGCCATGGATGGGACAAGAGCCGCTCCGAGTCAGCCTTGCCCGTGCAGCCGGAGGTTCGTGCCGATACTCACCGGACTGAACATGTCACTCTCAATGGTCGGGGTTATCTCGTCGCCCACAAATTTGGTTGCGCCCACAGATGTGATAAACTCGCACCCCGAAGGATACATTGGCCTGCGTAGTGGGAGGTGGCGATGGGACCCCGCCAGCCAATCGAGCCAAGTTAGTTGCGGCCAATCATCTCTGACTCCAGATCAAATAGCACTCACTTGAAAGGCGGACAAGTTTGCTTCTGGTGCGTCTTTGGGTCGTTAAGTCCGCCCACTCCAGTGTCGCCTGATGCAGTCACGATGGTGGTGCCCCGGCTGGTCAATTGATGAGCCAAGCGACACATGTCTTCTGCATTCGCCTTGGTGACTTGCGCTTCTTCGGCACCGAATGACATGGAGATGACACTGGGAAGCTGGTCCTGCGGAAGTCCGAGGAAGTCTGTTACATCGCAAAGAAAGGGCTAGAGACGGTTAGGGGGGACGAGCACTTCTTGCCTTGGTGCAGCCAATGTTGCATACACTCACAATTGAAGATATCCTGCGGAAAGTCAGGCCCCAGTTTGAGGACGTAGACTTTTCCCGGCACAGGGACCAGTATAGATGCCGCAAGCTGTGTGTTGAGTCGAATCTCGTCGGCAATGACGCCGTGCTTGTCAACTACTGCTCCTGGATTGGTAATCTGCTCGAAGCTCCACCCGGCCAGGCGATTATCCGGGTCGTAGTTCTGGGCAAACTTGATGAAGCTTTCCCCGTCGAATGCAGATGGCGAAGGTGCGACGATACCCAAGGCTGGACTCGTGGGTTTGGTAACGGGCTGATAAGGAAGGCCGTACAAGTTCAATACACACTCCGGCGTCATCACATTTGGTGCTTTGCAGTCGTCGTATTGGCGCTTCCGCGTCGGCTTGACATCGAGCTTCTCCTTTGGGGCAGCGCCAAAAGTATACGTCGCGAATTCGGAAAGGCCGCTAATGGAGTGAACATGCTTCTCCATGGCTTCCGGGATGACATAACCATCGCGAGCTCGGTGCACCGTCTCTTCTTTGCCGTCAGTGAATTTACTGCCTTTGTATTGAGCGAAGGAGGCTTGGAAGAGCTCGGAGACCTTGCCGAGGCGCATCTGAGCAGCAGCAACCACGTCATGGGTAGAGGCGTACAGAGAACATTCTGTCAGTAGCTGATTCGCAAATTGTCAAGACCGCGCGATTTTGGGTGCTCACGGAGACATGGGCCCTGTTCCCGATCTCGTTCCAAGTTACATCGACATCGAGCGTGCCGTCGGAAGTCAGAAGTCGATGTACCTCGTCCTTTGATTCCTGCGGAGCTTCCATGTACTCCTTCAGCTCGTCTCGGCTGAGCCAATTTCCTTTGCCCTCCTTGACGATCTCTTGGAACTTTGCCTCAAAGCCGGCTTCGTCCCTTCCCCGGAGGTTGATGTCAAATTCGATGACGGCGTCTGATCTCGCACTGAGCCCTTCAGCGCGCTTCCAGATGCCAGTGGATTTGGGACCTTTGATGACCTTGGCCAGACAGTCGGTGGGCAATGCTCCAAGGAACAGAGCAAGTCCGCCTGTAAAAGTGGCGATGTATCGTAAGCCTTTCATCGGGTGCAACTACGAGAGTCGGCGAGGCTAGTGGTGAGTGGAGAGAAATTGTGGGCGAAATGCTGGATCAGTGCATCGCATTCGAGTTGATATATACGCCTTTGGGGATCGCCCTGTGTTGCTACAAGACGCGTGCACCGTAGGCCAAGGGGAGCTGTCCATCTTGCACCGCCGCCTTTACGAAGATCTTCCGAAGTCAGGGAGTTTCTTCGCGCTTGAAGTGTTCCGAGCGAGCTCGAGACAGATGCTGAAATGTTGGCTACCTCTTCGGGCAAGGCCGATAGCTCAACTGAGAGGAGTGGCTTGCAGGCAAATCATACCTGTCGGAAGTCCGCATTGAGTCCCTTTTGCGAACAGTACGCCGGGTACGGGGGTAGGGGACCTATCTGTGTGCCACACAGCACCGCTCACTGTGACATCCTTATTGGGTTAGCCCAGAAGGTGCTGTACACACCGCCCCCTTTTTCATGCTCCAGGTAGTTCCGACTCCCAAGACCAAGCCACCTCGGAACTGCTGAGACGCGTGGACAGGATGATGGGCGCTCTCGCCGCCGCCGGCGGTCGCTGATTTCGAGGCGCTTTGGTCGAATCGGTCGCGCACTTGGTGGCTTGCTCCTGGAGCTTGCCCGATTGGCAGCTGCTCGGTTTCAACAAAGTAAGTACTTTCTTGAAGCCATCTTGACCTGTATCCTCTTGCCTTGCCTAGTGGCGGTTGAGAGGAGGCGGGAAAGTCTACGCGTGCCTCGCGGCTCAGTGTGACTTTTGGTGTCGATCTTCTCGCATTGATCGGCTGTCCTTGCGCCCCTGTGCGTGACAGTGTGGCGTCACATGACTCCGTTGCCAAGGGACGGCAATGTTTCCCGATGTCAACTTCGGGCCAAGTGCGGAATACACACAATACATTGCTAGGAAGAAGAGGGTCTCGCGCAGGTTCTTGGAGAGCACGCCTTTTCCCAGTGCGCACGCGCGCCGAGGATCATGCGCACGTTGTGGCCGACTGCGAGCGCGAGGCGCAAGGCGTAGGCGTCAGTTTCGCGAGCGTGGGAAGAATCCCACACGGGAGAAGGACGTTGGGGCAATTTGCGGACCCGTCATGCTGCTTCCCATTGCTCACTCCTCGCAGCAAAATGCCATCATGAAGCCACCACGATAAGGGCAATGTGGCCAAGGTATAAAGCAATGCTCCTCAATCGATGTCCAGGGGTGGGCTAGTTTTGGGTACCCCCATCCGACCTGCCCGAAAGCCTCCTTTGAATCGAGTGGACTTGGTTTCCAGCAGTCCCGCTGCCATCAGAAATTGTGGAACCCATATGAGGCGCCCCTCACTCGTCTACAGTCCGGGAATCGCTCCCTACTCTGGCAGCGCTGGCTCTTCGCGGAGGTCATCGCGGGCCTCGACTCCACCGGCTGTAAGCTACTTCGACTCTTTCAACCCTGCCACAAAGGGCGATGCAGGAACAAATGATGACCAACGCCTTCTGCCCCAGGATACCGGTGCGCGTGACTGGGTCGGTCGCTGGCAGCCACCATCGATGGCGGCGGCCCTGCACTACATCTCCCTTGCTCTGTCCTTCCGCTTGGTTCTCCGACGGCCGCAGATTGCTACAATAGCACTGGCGATCATGCTCGCCCTTTCCCTCGAGGGACGCGCCAAAGCCGAGCGGCTGGGTCTCAGGACGACGATGTGCGGCGTCATGGGCGTAATCGGGTTTGGCGTCGCAGTCGGCAATGTACTCGAGCACCGATCATCACGTCACGATGGCGTTCAGGCAGAGATCCTACCCGATACGCTGCTGCTCTCCCTGGAAGGAAATTGTTCGACACCAGCCGCCCGCGTTAGCGGCACCTCGCCCGAGGCGCCGATCTGGGAGGTCAAAATCATACAGCAATTGCAAAGCAGCAGAGAGCACCCGACCCGAGATCAAGACATCGACCGCTCACAACCGGACTGCGATGACGAATATGGCGGGAAACACTTTCTTCAACTAGCCAAGGCGTACCTCGGTGGTGATATGGGTGCCACTCATGGTATCGATCAAGCAGCAAAAGCAGCCACTCTCAGGCCGGCATGGCATCTCTGCAAAGAAGCGCAGACCTTCAGCGTCGGACAGGCAGAAGGGGGCGTCACGATAGAACTTTCAGCTTGCCCTCAAGGCAGATTAGCCGAAGTCGACCGCCCTCTTTGTCGCAGGCAGCGCTACGAGTACGATTACATCCCTCGCAGAAACCGCGATGCCCTGTCTGTCATGATCGCATGTCCCTAGAACCACGAGCCACATCAATCAATGCTACACCAAAGAGCTTCGTGAGAGGATCTGGCGAAATACTACCCGCAATGTCAGGGGTCACTCTATTGCATCAAAGGCCAATACAAGGTCAACACTTCTATGGCCATTTCTACCCTGTCTCTGCATCGCTGCCCTTTGCCCCTTACAGATCGCGGAGTCGCAGACTCGGGCGAGGAGCTCGCCCCGAGCGTCGCAGCGCAGAATTGGGGGCAGCGAGGGCAGCTGAATGAGCCGTCTTCCCGCTGCTCGCACTGGCCTTGGGAGCACCGTTTTCTTTGGTCGACTTGGTGGTGGCATCGCGACTCGATCGCTGTCCTCGGATTCCGGCAGTTGTTGTCGATGCGCCTGCGTCGTATGGCGCATTCTGACACCGTTGCGAGCGTCGTTCCGAGGCAGGAGCATTCTCTTTGCCATTGGGTGCCGAATTTCGCACCTCGAGGAGGATCCGAGCATAGTCTTCCATCGAGGCCTTCTCGCTTGCATGGCCGTTGCTCTTCTGATATGCGCCCGAGGACTGGTCATCTTGCTTGTTTTCAGATCGATGACGTAGGGCGCGGCATGGCTGGAGAGGCAGCGTAGGCTGCGCAAACTCGGTACTTGGGCCAGCATGCCTTGCAGGCGCTGGCGCTGTGGCCGCAGGCACCTTGCGCCCACGATCGCGTCTCTTGCTCTTGGAACCCCCTTTGGGAGCTTGACGGCGTTGCTGCGGGGCTTGCGGGGACTTGTCCATCGAAGGTTCCGCATCAGGGAGTGGGAGCTCTCGTTCTCGACCAGACCGCAGCGCAGAATCGTCGACGGAAGTCGCCTTGTCGGCCCCCATAGAGTCAGCCTCCATAGAGCGGGCTGGGGCGATCGAAGCTGCAGTTCCCGCTCCTTCGGTGGAGCCGGGAGATTCCCTTGGCTTCTCATTCGCAATGCGCCTTCGTTTGGAAGTGCGCGAAGTGCGCTCCGCAGGGACCGTGTCATCGTCGTGTTGGCGTTTCTCAACATCGCCATCTCCCGCAGCTTTTCCGATCTTTTTCTCGGAGCAGGCATTGACCTTGGCCTTTGGCCGTCGCGACTGCCCAGATGGACCCGATGAATGCCCAGCTGCGCCTGTCCCGCGAGTCAGTTGAAGGTCGCCATGTTGCCTTCTTCCGCCGACGGCTGCGGCAGGCGAGGTCTGACGTGTTGCCGCATCTGTGGGCGGCGGCCGCAGCTGCTTCGGCGAGGACTCGCGCGCAGGCTCGGCGAGGAGAGCTCGATGCTCGCTTGCGATCGCTGGACCTGAGTCAAGACCTGTACCTGTGACATTGGCACTACGACGAGATCGCAGCACACGTTGCTCCAGTTCCCCTATTTGACAAGACGCAGGGTTGGCATCTGGCAGCAGGACAGGATCTAAGCGAGGCGGTGGACGATCCTTCCTCGAAGACGGTCTCTTCTTCCGCTGCTGGTTGTTGCCAGCCTTGGCTCTTCGCGTAGGTTTCTTCTTTGACGTGCGGTCGCGGCGGTCTCGGCGACACTTCTCAGAGTCTCCCTTCTCTACAACAGAGCACAAAGGCTTCTCGCCGCTCTCAGCCTGATTCGTCAGAGTGATTTGATCATTCGCTTGTCGCAAGCGATCTTGCTGCTTCTGCAATTGTTCAACCAACCTGCGAAGCGTCTTGGTGCACTGCGGCAGGCTTGCAGTGGGGATCGAGCCGGTGACGGCCTCGGGGAGGGGAAACTTGCGCGACCGCGTAACCCTACCCGCCTTTGCGACGGGTGCTGCTGCTGCATCGCTGCTTGCTGTTCCGACTGGTTCCGCCGCAGGCTGCGATGGTAGACTTTGAATACATGCGCGTACCGTGTTGTTCAACAGCCTTTTCACACGCTCTCGCGTGCCAAGGCTAGACAAAGAGTGATGGGCTTGCTCTGTCTCATGCGTGCAAGCAGCCTCGATTACGTCGCTCAGCGAGCGCGCCACCTTCCACATTTCCCCACTCTCGCGCCGGCTCACGGCATTCGTGAAGATGCGCCTAAGTCTTTGAGAGCAGGCGGTGGTGACGATGGAAGCGATGTAGCAGTGGATTTCCCGTTGATGTGTGGTTTGCTGCGGATCGTGAGACGTGTCGAGGCTGCCGGTATTCTCTGGCAATTCATTTTTCGTAATGGCCGAAGACCGAGATAGGCAGATCAAGATTTCCGACAGGAAGAATTTGGAGGGGGAGGGAAGGGGTACAGCTCGCGCGCCTGTAAGACAGGCATGACCAGGAGTCTGATTCTGTGCGCTCTCGGCCTTCGAGACACCTGTTGGATCCAGGGCATTTAGGCAATGCTCGACGAACCCCTGTACCGACTCAGTGATTTGGGCAAATGCCGGACCCGGCTCTGGACCAGGCGTCAGTATGTTGTGGGCGAGCGCCGTCGAGCACTCGGCTACTGAGCGGCAAGCCTCGAGGAAGCGCGGACATTTGCCGGAATCATTCTGGATCTCGCAAAGACCAGAGAGCGGAATGTTGCCCATCCGGCGAAAGAAGTCGCACGCGGAGGACACAGCGAGCTCGATGGACCGATCGGCAATCTTGCCAAAGAATGATTCAGCGCGAGCCTTGTACTGCTCACAAAGCTTGTTCACGCGTGTGATGTTGGCATACGGCGGGGACTTGGCAGTCGAGTCTGGCCAGCGTGCGACGGGCTTGATTGGCATGCGTTTAGGCGACAGCAGCATATCGGAGTGCGGGTGCCTGGCAGCTTCCATCTGGTAGAGAGTACCGGAAGAGTCTTCTTGCTCCGAGTCGATTTCGTATTCGCCGTCTAAGGAGTGCGTATCCTGAAGGTCCTGGGCATGGACGCCGTCTGACACACTGGGACGACGTGTCCTGTATGACATATGGTTGCAGTCAACGTGATCGCGCGCTAGCGATGGCAGGCTTCTTGTCTCTCGCACATCTGACCGAGGTACTTGCTGGATGTTGCCGAGCACCCGAAGAAGCGGGATTTTGCGTAGCTCGGACTCCCCAGCCAACCATGAAATGAAGTCTGCAGGGTAGCATATATGCTTCTTAGAAGTCAGAGCTTGATGGTACACGTGGCTGGTCTCTCATTGATCCCGAAGCTGAACAAGTCTCACCACTGGAAGATAGGCTGGAAAGCTTCTTCTTGAGGGCGTAGTCGGCCTGACGCATGTATGCGCAATAGGGAGATGGGTGGGGGCAGCGGCAATGATCAATGTCTGGCGTGACGCGCTTACCACGCCCGCCTGTGTTGACCTACAAGAAGCACCGTTAAACAGTGTAGATGTTCCTCGTTCATGACGCCGGTAGGTACGAGGTAGGGGATTCTGTACAATTCGAGAGTGAGTTGCAGCCAGAAGAGAAGGTCTCGAAGCGAAGTGAAGTTCCGGCAACGCAACGGCGTTTAGCCAACGCGCTCGGGCCACGCAGAGCAGGCAGACGCACACGCGCAGGGTGCAACGCGGGCTGCAGCACTGAGACGTCCAATGTCGGCGACTACCCTTGACGAAACCACTGGAAGTCGAGCAGAAGTCGGCGGGAACTTTGCGACTCTCTTTCTAGACAAAGAGGAATAAGGCTTAAGACTCGAAGCTGCAAGACAACATTCCAGCCAAATACGAGACAACGCCGAGTGGATCTCGTCCGAGGTTAAACGTCAAAGCTAAGTCTGTGTAATGCGCGCGCTAGATCGCGACGGCAGGTTCTTCTCCCCTCCTCACGACGGCAGGTCGAGACCCGCTTTCCTCCAGATCCTCACTGCATACTTCCGGTCGATGCTTCTTCCCCGGCTCTTGCTTGTATTTCGGGCCTCATCTGGGTGAGCGTCGGCGTCTTCGGATGCTGCATACAGAGCTTGTGAAGGCTCCTCTTCGGCATTGCCAGACTCAAGCCCGAATTCCCTTCCGACTTGATCCGCCTCTTCGACGCTTAGGAGCCCTCCAATGGCTCGCAGCAAGCCGACCACTGTAGCATGACCATTTCGTGCAGCGAGGTACAGCGGGGTATGACCCGACCCAGCATAGTCGCGGAGATGGACAGAGGCTCCTGCCTCGAGGAGGAGTGACACGCAAGTGGCGTGGCCGAGAGCGGCGGCTGCGTGGAGAGGGTAGGTCGAGTCCAAGGGCGAGAGCGAAAGGGGCACTGCACTTGGGCGACCGGAGGACCGGGGCGGTTGGATTGCACCACTCGCACCTGCATTTGATAGTTCGCGGTCAGAAGGACTGGCTGTGCTGATCGTCGGCACTGAGCCTCGATGCGGCTGCATACGAGCAGCGGTCTGCGACGAAGAAGAAATGACATCTGCCTCTTCAAGACGAGCAAGAGCATCGAGGTGCCATTTGAGGGAAGCAACGTCGTTGCTGGCAGTTGCCCGATGGATGAGGTAAGGGAGGATGGCCCTCTCGGCATCGGCGATCTCACTCTGCAAGGCTTTGCTCTGCGGAGCGGCCTGAGCAGAAGTCATTCCTGTAGATCTTGAAGCAGCCTCGGCCTCTTCGCTGAGCTCGTCATCCTGTGCTTCCGACACCTCGCTAGGCCGCTGAAGGATTCGACCAAGCAGATCTGACATACTGGCGCCGCTCGGGTAGGCGCTCGAATCGGCCTCTGTCTGATGGACTGGCGAGATGTCGGTGAGTTCGCCGCGCAGAGAGCGTCCCATCAGAGAGCGCACTTGTTCGCGAGTCAGTTCCGGCTTCGACAGGAGGTATGCAAGCTTTGTCATGGCGCATTCGGTGGTCATGTCGCCGCCGGCAACGACTCCTACAGAAGCGAGCTTCTTGCCTACTGCGTAGATGGCGCTGACTTGTCCTTGCAAGCATTGTGTTATGTTGACGATGACGACCCCACGGTCCGAGGCCTGTCGGAATGCTTCGAGAAGGTCAGGCCGGCTGGGCGCATTGCCTGCTCCAAAGGATTCGATGCAGAGACCGCTGATGTCGGAGCTGAGGAGCGTCTTGACGGTGTCTGTCGGCATTCCAGGAAATAGGCGAAGCAGGGCGACTTTGGAGCTCATGCTGTCATGGGCTCGGAAAGGTCGATGGGACTTGGGCCGTTGCACTAGGTTCCAGGCCACGTCGATATCGATTCCGACGCGGGCCAGCGGGGCGATGTTGGGCGAGTCAAAGGCATCCAGTGCATTGTTGCTGACTTTGCTGGAGCGATTGCCCCTGTAGAGGGTAGAGGCGAAGAAGAGGCAGACCTCTGGGATGATGTAAGAGGATGCCACGATCAAGGCGCCGAGGACATTCTCGATGGCATCGTTGCGCAACTCGCTAAGCGGTACCTGAGCTCCGGTGACGATGACGGTCTTGCCCAAATTTTCCAAGAGGAATGACATCGCCGAGGCTGTATAACTCATGGTATCGGTGCCGTGGAGGATGACAAAGGCGTCAAAGGCGGCGTAATTGAGGGCAATGTCCTTGGCCATGCGGGTCCAGTCCTCGAGGCCCATCTCGCTGCTGTCCAGAAGCGGATCGTACTCGAGGACGGCGTATCGTACGCGCTGTCCATTGTGGCTAGACTTGGGGGTGATCAAAGAGGGCAGCTGCATGTCGAGGGTGCCATCTTCCAATGTGCGCTTGGAGATGGCGTTGCGGACCGAGGTGCCCTTTGGATCCGATGACTTGACCTGGAGCGGTCTGCTAAACGGGGCAGAGCCCGCTGCGGTAGGGGACAGGACAGATGGAGCATGTGTGGTGATGGGGGAATGCACTGGTGAGGGCGATGTGGGCCGAGTGTTGGGGTGGCTGCGGCTGTAGGCGTCGGTCCATTGGCGGAAGCGGTCGGTGGTGTCACTCCAAGAGAAGATGGAGTCTGCATGAGGGTCGTGGAAGCGAGCCTGAGTTCTCAGTGTCTCTGTGAGAAATCCGGGGTATGGTGCGTAGCCGCTGTCATTATGCTTGATCATGCCCAGGGTGCCGCCTGCGTAGAGGCAAAGCACCTTTGCCTCGGGCGTCATCGTAGTAGTCTATCCGAACCGTGCGCGGCTTCTATTCCGTCTATTCTTGGCGTGTGATCAGGGGCGAACCGGGCGAGTTTTTCTTATCGTTATCGCGAGGGTGTGTCTTTTGCGGTTGAGCGGGATCGGTCTCCGTTCTTCCTGAGCTAGCATCATATTTCAAAATCCTAGTTCTCCTCGTTCGCACGTCCATTACCACGAGCGCGCTTGCCATGGTTCTTCTGACTGACTGTGCCCTTGTCCTTCTCGTCGTCGTCTGCCCATCGTTCTGCACCGCGTCACGAACTGCCTAGGATCCACTGCTTGCCCCGCGACGACGTCCCCTGGGGACAGGGAACTTCTGTGAGCCCTTCTGTTGCGCGGAAGTAGGGCGCGTCCATCTTCACTTGAGGGGGGACGAGCACTGGCGCAGTGCCGAGTCGCGCCGAGTCGCGCTGGTGGCCTGAGCGCACCGTAGCAGTGTGTCTGAGCGGGCGCAGCGGCGCAGAGGCGGCGCGAGTCCGTCAGAAGAAAGCCAGCCAACCGGCCGGCCAGCCAGTGCACTCAAGCATACGCCCTGCCGACTGCGCCAGCGCACTGGCGGCCTGCCCCGTCTGGGCGACCCACCACTCTCGCCCTCGCCAGCCCAACACTTGGGAGGACGGGCGGCACCTGGCGAGTGTCCCCCACGACCTTCTCGTCGTGCCTCCCTCTCCTCACCTGCTCCGCCCGCCCGACCGCCCGCCCCCCCAGCGCCAACGGCTACCAACGGCTACCAACGCTCACCGCCCGACACCATCGATACTGACTGAGTTGTTGGATCCTCTCACCACCCTTGGCCTTTGCTCGCGCTCCCGTTGCATCGCTTCAGCCAAGTTCGGGCCAACACCGCACTCGTATCCCGCTCACGCCACATCGTCACTTCTCACCTCGCCATCCAATCAACACAAGGCGACTAGTCCGCAACCTTTACACCGACCTCTTCACGCCTGCTATACCCTACCCCAACCATGGCTTCTCGACGACGTGCCACCAAGAAGGGAGTGTCCTTCTGCCTTATGGTCGTAGGCGCATCAGGAACAGGTGCGTACTCATCGCTCCGGATCAGGCAAATCGCTTCACCGATTTTCGGCAGGCCCGCCGAATCTCAAGGGGGCCACAACACATGTATTGACCTCACATTCAACCCTGCCTTCCAACATTGCTCCCACAGGAAAGACCACGTTTGTCAACACCCTCTGCGAGTCCGAGGTCATCGGACACAAGATTTCTGACAACCCTGAGACGGCCCACATTGAGGAGGGCATTCGAATCAAGCCCGTCAACGTCGAGCTGGACGAGGATGGCATGCGCATCGGTCTCACCATCGTAGACACTCCCGGGTTTGGTGACAACATCGACAACGAGTATGCTTTCCAGGAAATCGTCGGCTTCCTCGAGAGACAGTACGACGACATTCTTGCCGAAGAGTCTCGTATCAAGCGTAACCCTCGCTTCAGGGACAACCGTGTACACTGTCTCCTCTACTTCATCCACCCTGGTCACAGCCTTAGGGAGATGGACATTGAGCTCATGCGCAGACTTAGCACCAGGGTCAACGTCATCCCAGTCATGGGCAAGGCCGACAGCATGACTCATGCCGAGCGGGCACAGTTCAAGAAGAGGGTGAGTGCAGGCGCAGGTTGAGGCAGCGCTCTGAGTCCATTGACTGACAGACATGGCGATCTCATCGCAATCGCCCCTTTCATAATCAGGTCATGGAGGACATTGAGCACTACGGCATCGCCGTTTACAACTTCCCCTACGACGTCGAGGAGGATGACGAGGAGACGATTGCCGACAACTCGGAGTTGCGAGGCATGATGCCCTTTGCCATCGTCGGCTCGGAAGAGGAGATTGTTGTGGGCGGCCAGTCTGTCCGTGCCAGGTCATACCCGTGGGGCTACGTCGAAGTCGACAACCCAAAGCACTCCGACTTTTCCAGGCTGAGGTCTGCGCTCCTGAGCACGCATCTGACCGACCTCAAGGAGATCACACACGACTTCTTGTACGAGAACTACCGTACGGAGAAGGTGAGCTGGAGATGCTTCGGCGCTCGCGACGATGCCATCGATGGTTGCTCTGACACATTATTGTCCTTTCTCGCCCGCTACAGCTTTCTCGGACCGTGCACTCGGACTACGCGGACGCACCGATTCCCGGCGATGAGCTTGCTAACCAATCTGTCAAGCTCAAGGAGGACCAGCTGCGCCGCGAGGAGGAGAAGTTGAGGGAAATCGAGCTCAAGGTTCAGCGGGAGATTCAGGAGAAGAGGCAGGAGCTCCTCGCCAAGGAGGAGTCGCTGCGCAATCTTGAGAGCAGGCTCGCAGCACAGGGCAGCGAGGCTTGATCTTGTGCCGGCCTGCCGCAATTCAGCTAAAACGGAGAGGTCGCTCGTGCCGCCCAGACCGGGCGAATCCATCGACGCTCGAAGTGCCGCTCTGGGTCCCGTCTCCTTGGCAACTTGGATGGGAGTGTATTCTTAAATCGAGGACGAAGGCGTTATGACGATGTAAAGTGGGACCTCTCACATTCTTCCCCACCCAGCCGAGCCAAGGCCCCCGTTTGGCATCTTCTTTCTCGCCTTGCTGGTCTCCTGCGGGCTTGTGCGGGCTTGCCGCAGAAGTATCGGCAACCCATTGCTTCTCTACTGTTTACCTTTGGCTCTAGTCTCCTTGCTCCGCTTTTTGCGCCTCCTTGTTTTGTTTCACTCGGTCTGTGCTCCGGGAATATATGTCCGATTTCCCTAGATTATCCCCTGACCGTAGCGTACTTACCAATTGAGTCTAGGGGACCATGGCGGCAGGCGGAGCAATACCCAAGATCTTACCTGGACCAAGACGGTAGGGCAACAGCTCGGCGCAAATGAAGGCTTGGCCGTACAGTTGATTACTGGGATCAAGAGCTATGGTTACACAAAATCGCTTCCTTTTCTAGCAACCTAGCAATGCGGCCTAATCAACGATCCCCGCAGAGGCGTTCGATGCGTCGTCGTGCTCCTCGGTCGGGGCATTTTGACCCCTTGCTGCCCTCCTGTCCCTTGCCAAAGCCTCGCGCTCGCGCTTCTCCTTGATGATCATCTCCTCGACGTCACGCCACGGCCGCGAGTCGACATTGAAGTATACAAAAGGGCCTACGGGCGAGCCCTCCTCGTTGTCGACATCGCTCCACGTCCCGTAGATGGGCGCGCGCGTCCCCGGTGGGCCGGCCTGCACACCACAGAGCCTCCAGCGGTCATGCCCTTCGTAGGCGTGCGTGATGGACCAGTGTATACCAGCAATGGCAGGCAGCCACCGGCCAGATGGGGCATGGTACCGCGTCAGGTGAGCGTCTTTGCCCTGCGCTGGGTCTGGCTCGGCATATACGGGCCGCACGAAGCCATGCGCTCGCCCGCGCGGCGTCGGGTCCTGGTCAAAGGAGAAGTAGGTGCGCGTCACGCCCTCGAAGCGCAACGTCGGGAACTCGGGATCCTCCTCGCCGTAAGACTCAAACTCCTCAACTCCCTCTTCTTTCTCGGGCAATTGTTCGTCTGTCGGCCGCAGCTCGAGGTGAACTTGGAGACAGTCGCCCACAGCTTCATCTGGCAGACGGCTGCGAGGATTTGGGTTGACGAGTGAGCTTCCCGCCCGCTCAGCGTTGAAGACGAGGAAGATGGGATAGTCGCAGAAGAAGTATGTCCCAGCCCAGGTGGCATTCTCTACGCTCGCCCAGTCATGAGGCTTCGAGGACGCCTTCGCAGGGATAGCTGTCGAGTCGCCTGCACCTATTGCCACTCCGGCCGACGTCAGTTGTGCTTGAGGTGTTTGCTCTCCTCGCGAAACATTCCATCCAGAAGCCGGCATGAGCAGCCGCCGCTGGCGAACGTGTACACAGTGATCTTCTGGTCCAAGGCCCTGTGGTGAATCACCGCGTGCCCCATGTGGCAGATTGAAGCCAGATCCCCATCCTTCGTTGCGGACTGCATATGCAAGACTGCAGTGAGTAGTAACCATGATGCTTTCCAGCATCAGCCAGTCGACGTAACGAGGCCTCTGCCATTTGACTGCGACTGCAGCTGCAGAGCGGCCGCTCCTGCCGTTGGTTGAAGGTGATGTCCCTTCGGAAGTGTTTGGCTGCGCCTCTTTCTCGGATTGCTCTTCTTTGGCGCGGATCTTTTCGACCTCTGTACGGACCTTTGACCCGGCATATGCTCCAACCACGGAGACCATTTGAGTGAAGCGAGGCGTGCCAGGGCCCCAAAAGGGAATCGCGGGCATGTCATCATCGTCATCGTCGCTGCCGTCCTCTGCGTCGCCGGTGTCGACGTTCAAGACCGACTGATAGTCTTCGTCTACTGAAGCTGCAGAATCTTCCGTTTCTGCATGTATCTCTACGCTTGGTTGCGGCGCGGCCGCGTTCGCCTGGTGAGTTTCGGAGCCTTGACCTGCATTTGAAGTGAGAGATGATCCGTTCTGATGAGCGGAAGAGAGGTCATCTTCCCCGAGAAGACCCAATGCGATCGCTTGCTGAACAGCGCCAGGCGGTCCGACCTGGTGGCCACTTCCGCCCTCGTCAGAATCGAGGTCAGAGTCTGAATCCATGGTGAATGGTCCTATTCTCGTCTGACTTGCGGTCCCGCTCCTGCTCCTTTGACGGAAAGGCTTGAAAGGACCCCAGGCATTTTCGTAAGACTGTCTACCGCAATCATACACGATATCCTTGGCATCGGAGCGACAGCACCGATCACCTGCTGGTCCTTTGATCGAGCCAAGGGGCGCTGGGCCATATCGGCTGCGAAAGGGTCCCCGAGGTAGTTGCCATTGGATCTCTCCCTGAGGACCGATAGTCTCAACGAAGTCAACTTCTTCGATATCATCGTGATCTTCGTCGTCGTCGTCGTCGCCGCCGTCGCCGTCGTCTGCCCAGTCCTCGTCGTCTTCCGAGTCGGCAAAGTCGGTGACCATGAGAAATTGCGTCAGGGATGGCGCTGCTCCTGCAGACTGCGCAGTAAGCTGTGCTTCCGTGGGATCGATCCAGGACGGCGGAGACAAAGACGATGCGTCGATGGAGT
Organism: Quambalaria eucalypti; assembly: GCA_004016185.1. Lineage (NCBI taxonomy): Eukaryota > Fungi > Basidiomycota > Exobasidiomycetes > Microstromatales > Quambalariaceae > Quambalaria > Quambalaria eucalypti. The sequence continues at coordinate 16,082 of RRYC01000319.1, forward strand.
CATCGCTGGTGTCTCCGTCGTCAGGGACCTCTCGCCGGCGCCTCTTGCGGCCACTGGCGGGTTGCGTGGCCTGAGGGCGCACGTTTATCGGCTCTATTACCGGCCGGATTCCATGAAGGCAATGTAGCTCGGCAGCAAGCTCGTCGCTTACTTGGAACTTACTGAGCCAGGTATGAGGTTCTTCGTCGGCGTCGGTGTCGAGGAACTCCTGCAGCTCAAGTGGAACCATGGCTCTGCGAAGCCGTGCCGAGCGCCTGACTTTCGAAGCAGGGGCGATTGGCCTGGTCTGCGCCGAAGAGGACATTCCTGCCATTGCCTGGTCCCGCCCTGTCTCTACGTCAAGCCGCCCGCTAGAAGGAGCTCGGGCTTCACGAGCGCCGCTGGATCCGTCGCCGCCGGCGCTCTTCTGCTGCTCCTGCCAAGCTTTCAAGGCAGTCAAATTCTCTCGAGGATAGACAAAGGTTGACCAGCGTGCGTCTCCCACGCGGGTGTTGGGGAACATGGAGGCTAGACTTGCGGCGCTTTTGCTCCAAGGGAAATCGAAGTTGGGGTTCAAGGGATAGCGGATCCGGTCCTTACGGGATTTGGCCGCGTCGAGAAGCGTCAGGAGTGTTTCGCTGTGACGGATGCGACTGGTATCACCTGCGCCCCTCCGAAGATTTATCCTGGCCCTCATCCTCTGCTTGACCTTTCCCTGCATCGAGTGGACATGGCTGACATCAGCAGCTTCAGGATAGGCTTCTTTGGCTTTACCTTTGCCCTTGAGGTCGACCTTGGAAGACTTCTGTTGCGACATAATGGGCAAAGGCGGCGCCGATGGGCCAGGTGCATCCCAGGCTTTGTTGAATAGGGTAAGCCACAGGTGCGGAGAAGTGTCTACCAAGGCTGTAGCAAGGCGACATGTCTGGGCAAAGGCTGAGACATCCGAAGGCCGCAAGCTGGCGAGAATGTCTATGAGAAGTTCGGAAGGTAGACCGAGAATCGGCGAATGCTTACCGCGGCTCGCGTGCGAGTCGCTGCCTTGCGACAGCGTCATGGCCGTGTCAAGCAGGGCTAGTTTGTGACGCTGAGTCCGGGATCGAATGATATCGAGAAGGAACGCGGAACCAGTTTCGAATCCCGTGCAGAACGACAGGATGGTCTCGGCGTTCAAGAGCCAGTGTGAGCGTGACTTGAAGGACGAGGAGAAGAAACGGAGAAAGGCGATGGAGGAGGAGGAGAAGAGGAGGGACGTAGGTAGAGATCAGTGAGTAGGCGGAGATTAGTGGTAGAGGTACAGAGGCAAGTGAGCGGGCGTCAAATTTCATCCTATTGTTGGCAGGTGCGGCAGGCAGGCAGGCTTACGTCTGTCCGCGTTTGCGTTGCGCCGCGTGGACGCTCAGGCCACCCGCAAGCGCGGAATCAAACCTTAGTCATGGGCAAAGGGCTCCCCACCCTTTCCTGCCATTCCTCACCTTGGGCAAGCGCCAACCAACGCGCCAGCATCGTCATTATGCCTCTCAATAGAGCTAGTGGTTGTAATTTGCGACAGAATTGCTTGATTAGTGGTGATACAAGGAGCCAACATGATTGCCATTCGAAGGGTTCGAGCGAGGCAGCGGATCCGAGCTGGCGTCTCCACAGCTCCACCAGGACGCGCGTCTGCCCTGCCGAGGCAAAGTGACATTCAGGACGTGGTTGGAGAGCAAACGAAGCAGGGGTGCGGAGCGCATCACATCTACTTTCCATGCACTCACTACACACGGCTGAAGCACGGATCCGATCAACCCACACAGCATGACTCTACTTCCCTTCTACATCCCGCTGGACAACGCCGGCGCTTCCTCGTCCGCCAGCTTCGAGGGGCACACCCTCGTCCTCCCTACCGTATCCCACGCCTCGGTGCCCCAACTCGCCGTTGACTTGCTCATCAATGACCCGTCCCTGGCACTACAGAGGGTCGGAAGGCTCGACGCCGCGCAAGACTTGATTCCCTTTGTCGGCTTTGACGAGGGCTCCTCGTCGGGAATCACCACCCCCCTGGAAGTCTACTCGAATCATTCCTCGAAATTGACCGTCATCCAACAGAGGAGTCCCGTCCTCAAGACTCGCAAGTCAGCCTTTGTCCGGCGCCTGTCCTCGTGGATTCGGAGGCAGGGCTTCTCACAGACGCTCGTCCTCTCTAGCATCGATGCATCCCTGCGGCTAGACGCCGAGCTCGAGATGCAGCAGCCAGTCGTACAGTACGTTCCTGCAGCTCTGGCAGCGACGTCATCATCAAGTCCACTCCTCTCGCGAATGGCCAAGGTACTCCCGGCATTGACGCCCGTCAACCCCTCGACCGACGCGCAGCAGCGACCTCATCCTCAGCAAGCAAGCGAGATTCCGAAAGGGGAAACGGTCATGCCCAAGCGTGACTTCCCACCATCGACGGGTCTCACACACCGTCTCCTCTCTGCGCTCCTTTCTCCCCTGCCGCCCAAGGCAGAGACACCAGCATCGCCTTCCGAGCCGGCCCCGACCGCAGATCGGCCAGTACCCTCTGGTGTACTCTTCCTCTTCGCGGCCGAGGGAGACAATCGCCCCGATGCACACTACCAAGCATCGTTAGCACTGAACCTGTGGGAGTCGTCCTCTTCCTCCTTGGCTGCACCATCGGCACAATCAGCTCCGGCATCCAAGACCACTACTACACAAAGGGCATTCACCGAGCCACAGAGCTGGAGATGCCTCTTTGGCAACACCTTTGATCAAGCATTATTCGGTTGATCAGTGGCACGACTTTCTCGGCTCGTCATCCGCGCCAGGTCTTGGCATACGCCTCGCACGCAACCAGCGTCAATGGCCGGCCGACTTCATTACAGCGTCTCACGCCTACTTGATCACAGCGTCCAGTCTGTCTGTTACCCATCCACGAAGACGCTTCACAGTAGTACACTGCTTGGATGATGAGCATTCTTTGAATTCAATGGCATACAGTCGCCGTCATGGACGACGTAAGGGCAGTGACGCTGGAATGATGTGCTAAGATAACGATACAATGGGAAGAAGACGTGGACCCAGATATTAACGGTGAATAGAGTAGATGGTAACAAGGAGCAGATTAGACGCAAGCTAGATGTGTTGTAGTAATGGTTCCGATGGGAAAGGGCGTTCAGAGGGGAGGGGAATTATGGTCGTGACACGGTAGTCTGAGACTAGTGTGATCCCAGGGCACACTGTGCGTGAAGGGAACAGGGCCCGTTGAGACCAGCGGGTGGGTGGTGGCACCGTCTTCTGACTTGCAGATTAGACCGATGCTAGCGACCGGCGACTGGCATGTCCAATGCCAAGTCGGGATCAATGGGCTCGCAGCGCTCGCCGCCATTGACCAGATCACTCCAGTATACACGGCTCCCTCGACGAATACGCCTCGCGGCCTCTTTGAGATCCTGCAAGGAACTCGAAGACGAAGAGGAGGGGCGTGGCGCGTCGGGATCCGAGGTCATTGATGGGTAATAGTCGCCCTTTTCGGCATCGAGCTCATCCAGCTCGAGATGGAGATCCCGAAACAAGTTCTCGCCATCAGGGTGGACATAGTTGCCTTCGGGGTCAATGCGAACGACTCGTAGACCAGACGAAGAGGTTCGATTTGTGCCAGGATGCTGGACCGCGTAGACGCGGCGCTCAGAGTGGGAAGTGCGGCTGCCCGACGAGCCGTGCACGGCATGGCGGCTTCCTCGAGCGGCACTCAGGCCGCTGGGTGCTTGATAGGTACGAAGCGGCGAAGGAGGCGAAGCACAGCGCACGCCTGGCTCTCCAGGGACATAGCGTCGCTCGCGCACGCTGATTTCCTTGCAATGCAGGACCGTTCGGTGACCGTTTGAGCCACGTTGCTGCTCCGTGACGCTTTCGGTGCATCGTGCACATGGACTGACAATGTGGTAGCCGACTTGAGCGCCGCATCCGTAGCAACCCAGCGTCTGCGTCAGACAGTCGCAGGTCCGCTCCACCAGGGGTTCAGAAGGTGCGGTGGAGCACATGTTGGAACGGGTCGCAGGGTACAAGGGGCCGCAGTTTGCAGGCATGACATCCGTCGAAAACAGGGTCACGTGCGGCTTGAGAAGCAGAACTGCCCTCATTCCCCGATCAGAGAGGAAATTCCCGCATGACTTGCAATTGAGAAGGTATACCTGATGCGACTCCTTGCCGCTGGAGGACCGACTCTGGCGAGACCGTTGAGAAGATGATGCCTGTGGCTCGCGTTCGTAGTCCCGGTCGCGTCGCTGACGTTCGCGCTCACGAGCCATGTGCTCACGCAGTCTTGAGCGCTCGTATTCTTGCTCGCGGAGCAAAAGCTCTTGACGGGCCAGCTCGACTCTGCGGGCGGATTCAGCCATGGTGGCCTCACTGCCATTGCTGAATTGACGCTGCAAGATGCGCAAGTCGTCGGGGGTCTGGACGGAAAACCCGGGGGCAGGCCGTGTGCGCAAGACGCGAACATTGTCGGGTGAGTAGGCGCGGGTGCCCGTAGGGACGGCGTGGTGTCGCTGAGGAGACCGGGTCACGGTCGGTTCAATGACCGTAGAAGGGGGCGAGGGAGGCATGCCGGAGGAAGGCATGGTGGATTTGAATGCGGATGAGTACTGCAAAGGGATGGCGAGGACTGAGCTCGTGCTATCCTAGGTTTACTGTGCGGGGGAACAAGGACGATTGGGCAGGGAGAGAGGATTGTAGGTCAGAGAGACTGAAGAGGAAGCAAGAAGCTGGGGCAAGGAGATTTCGAAGCGAGGCATCTTCGTCGGTGGCAGCGAGAGGGTCTGATCCTGAAAAGTGGCCCCTGTTGGGCGCGAAGTCGTCGTCTCCTTTTCCTTTGCGTCAACCACGCCTAGTACTGCTCTCTTCGTGCGAACAATGCTAGTGATTGAAACATCCGCATCCCAGCACAGCTAGCTACCTTAGACGCAAGCGTAGAGACTATGCATTGTTGCTTGGGTAGCGTAGGGAATTGGCTCCGCTGCTTACGGCGAGCATTGCTCAGGCAGGCAAGAGCCTTTTAGCCGCGCGACGCATTCCTTAGTGGAGGCCAAGTGCCCCAATTCGCGCTGTTGAGACCACAACTTCAGGGTCCAGCCAGTCGATTCGATCTAAGATCGGGGGCCAGACTTGCACGGGTGCAGTAGGCGCGTCTCCGCCGACGAGCGACCCTAATCTCCGCGCTCCTTGTCGAAGCCGCGTGATGCGACGAACAAACGATCGTTTTGGGCTGAGACGACCTGTTATGCTCGAATACGGGCCGCCCCGAGGAACCAGGCTGTGGGAAGTCGGACCCGGACCCCGCTGCCACGATGAAAGTGGACGTTGATGGAAAACACCAGATGCGTCCGCTGCCGTTCGGTCGATGCGAAGGGAGCCCAGAGTCTTCCAAGAAGCAACGGATGGCTGCTCCTGGCTGCCCCTGAAGGTCCGAGCGGTGGGACGGGGCATCGAAGGGTGACCCTTTACGCAGCCAGGCAGCCAGCAAAGGAGGCTTTTCGGATAAACGCGTCTGCCCCGCCTGACTGGCATGCCGACGCGCGCCGCCGCACAGAGCGCCACGCACTGAGCAAGCCAAGCCAAGCCAAGCCAAGCCACCCGCTCAGCGCCGCGTTCGCACGCAGATGCATCTGCGCCCCGCACAGGGAAACGACTCGACGTCCATACGTTTCTTTGGGGCACCGGACTCACCAAGTAATGGGTTGGCTGTGAGCAGGTAGAGCGATAATGCAAGTGTTGCAGATCGACCGTAGATATGCTGTCCGGGGCGTGCTGAGAGTCGGGGAGATCGTAATCGAGGGTTCGTGCGAGATACAAGTGGTCCAGTCTGTTGCGAGTTGCTGACAAAGTGTTCGTGCTTGTGATGTCGATTATGAGAGATGCTTGTGCTAGGCGAGATATTAAATGGGAACGGGACGAAGCTTGGCAGGATAGTAGTAGATGCTGTTGCTCATTCAAGAGCGATTATTAGACGAGACGTAGATGAGATGAGGTAGTAGAGTAGAGTAGAATGCGTAGACGGGAATATTAGACGAGTCGTATAGAGATGTTGAGCTGAGCTGCGCTGGGCGTCGCGTCGTTTGTCGTGGATACAGATGGAGCGGAAGGGAGTTGGGGTGCCCTTTGCGGGATCTGAATTCGTGTACTTGAGTCCCTGATGATGGTAGATGCTGCCGCTAGTATGAGGTGCCCAGCTGTAGTCGGAGGTCCAGCTTCGAGAATCGTTAGGCACCGAAGTGTAGAGTATGAAGGCTGCTTGTCTTGACTAATTGCTCGGTAATGTTTGCGAAGCGATGGCAACGAGAGCAGCGGATAATTGTGCGTGCGTGGAGCAGAGCAGATGATGGAGAGCTCGATGCAAGACGAGTGTAGCAGAGTAAGCAGATCAGAAGAGGTGCGGGAGGTAGCAAGTAGTGACGAAGACGTATGAAGGCCGACGAGGCGATCACTTTATTAGAGAAACCCGGGGACGGAGCTGAGGAACCTAGTGTGGGGGAATGGGGGGCCATGAGAAGTGCGGACGGAGAAAAGGAGCGGGAAGAAGGGCGGATTAAAGGGAACAGCGTCGGCGGTAAAGGCCGCCGTCGAGGTCGAGGACAGCCGGCCGTGTGAGTGAGTGGGTGTGCGTGTGCAGTGTGTGTGTGTGACCATCGGTGGAATCTCCGCACGCCCGAATTGGTGTGCCTCTTGGGGCACACTGCCTGTCGAGACTTGAGTCCAAGTCAACTCAGGCAATCTCTGAAACACTTGGCCGATCCCACATTCTATGTACTGCCACGGGACCGCAGGGCGGTGCAACTTTGCCGCGTGGGCGTGGTTGCACTGCAGCCTCGCATCGTGTTCCACTGCCAGTGGGATAGCAAGCACGATGCCGCCAAGCCAGACACAAGCGCGAGTCAAGGCGACGCGCCAGCACAGGCAGTACTTGCGCGTAGCGTATGGCCTGCATCGGCCCATCGGGCAGAGGTTCCGCGCCCTCTGCTCTCTTTCACTCACGCACGCACTGTAAGTAACCTCGCTCACAGCCACACGCTAATGCACCTCTTCGAACATTCATTGCCTTGATTGCTCTGCTTTGCTCTCCTATGCTTTGCCAAGGTGCGACTGATTCGACTGGCAATGAGGGTTCGCAAGCCGGAGATTGGCGGGACACAGACTGTACAAATGGCATCCCGGACTTAGCTGGTGGAAAGTCGTCGACGACGAGGGAGAGGCTGGGTGGGGTAAAGGGACGGCGTTCCCTTTCGTCCCCTCTCGGTGATTTTTGGCCATCCGCCCTGGCACACGGCGCCCCGAGCGATGGTGGGGGGCGGAGCGAGGACGAACGGTCAGGCGAGTCGGCCAGCTGGCGGGCTTGGCGTCTACGTGGCGGCGAGACAGCGGTCTCGGATTTCTTCACCATACCTTGTTGCGCACGAGTGAAGCACCGAAGCACCGAAGCTCGGGGGAAGGAGCAGGATGCAGTCGCACTCCCAGAGCAGTGCATCGGGAGCAGCGCAGGCGGTGCACATCCGCAGCCTGCGGGCGAGCTTCGATGGCGGGGTTATTCCACGCCACGTCGACGGTGTCAGGCGCGGCAGTCTGGCAGCGTGAGTAAGTACCCGTGAACCTCGGCCACTAGAATCGCATGACGGTGGTGTCGTGACGGGGAAAAGCCCCTTGCAGGCGCTGGCAGCAAGACGGCACAAAGACAGAGGACGGGACCATGACGCAGCGCGCATGCGAGCATCGTCGCATGGCATGGCTGCAGTCGCAGCACAGCCAGGCGGTGCTCGCAAATAGCGCCAGGTTGCTCTCAAAGGCCAAGAAGCGGGTCCACAGCTTCGACAGCGTCGTCGCGGATGCTGAAAGCAAGTCGAATGACAATCGCACACCGCAGGCGACTGGCTGGCCGTCCTCGAAACTTTGTTTTCCATTCGCGTGAGCACAATGCCCAGCTGCCCAGCTGCCCAACCTCCCTTCCAGCCACCAGGTCTCATAGCCGCGCATCGGGCATGTTTGAGACAAGGTCATCGGCCGAAAGAGTATCCGTCACCTCCGGCTGCTTGCCCAGCCAAGCTGGTGCGTGGTGGTGGTGGTCGATGCTGCGACGTAAGCTCACCCCAAACTTGGTACCCAGCGTTCGCCGTGCCAATGGACCCATTCGTAGGCGAGACATATGCTATCGCTTGGCTTAGACGCGGATGGTCCAGGCCTCGAAGTCATGAATACAATATCAGGTGTGACTTGCCGCGCCGCTTCAGTGCTAGCAAACCTACATCCCGCAGGGTTTGGTTCAAATCCAAATGGGCGCAAAAACAAAACGAGGAATGTTTGCTTGACTTGATTGATTGGTCAATTTGGCTGATAGCCCCTGGCTCACATCGCAAGCGCCATTGCTTGTTGATTGTGGCGACTCACGCCACGCACGCCACGCACCCCCATGAGGCCCTGCATTCACGACGTCTCGGCCCCGTAGCCAGTGTTGCGGATCCGTTCGCAAGCGATCGTGTATTCTACAAACCAATGGTCGAAATATGTTGCCCCGATTCATGGTGAGACGGACTCACTGAATCCGCAACTGGGATGCAGATCCCGAAGTCGGGGACGGCTGCGTAAGGTCGTACTGATCCGAGCCAACACAGCGGTCCGACCATCTCTCGGCTGCGCATGTTCACACTCAGAAGCGATGAGCAAGCGCTGACATCCCTTTAGCGAGACGGCCCCATGCCGATGTCAGCGTCAGCACCGGGGAGTGTCCATTCTTCGTCGGTCAAGCAGACGTCGATTTGCTACGAGCAAGCAAGGTCATAATTGGTCGTGGGTTTGCTCACCTCCGCCCCATCTTCTGGAGCACGGCTGGACACACAATGTTCGTGTCTTTTGGCAGGGAAACTGCAGTAGAGGCTCGCAGGCTCGCGGGATTGAACGTTGGAGGGTATCGAATGGGTGGACAGGTCGTGCCAGCACGGCGCTGAGCCGAGCGCGCAAAGGAAGAACTACACAAAGTCGAAAACCCACGACAGGAGAAGGAACGGCACAGCAAACATCAGGAAGCCGAGTGAGGTCACCGAAATTAGAGCAGCGTAAGGGTGGACGGGGAAGACGGGATACAGCGGCGTTCCTCAACGGACCTGTTCTGGCAAAGCACACGGCTTGTCGTGGCGTTCACTTCGCCCTAGCCAAGTCAATCGCCTTCTTCTGAACAGTGAGCAGCTTGCTTCGCAGCTGAGGGTGACTACGCTGAGTGATGCGCTCAATGTCGTCGCCATTCGGCTTCTTCTTTGCGTTGTTCATGAGAGTCCGCAGCTCAGGGTTCTTTGCCGTCTTTTGCAATGCTTGATACTCCCAATGTGTCAGCTCGTGACGCACCTCGGCTTTACTGGCGCAGGTGCCGCCGAGATGGAAGACGTGCTGCTTTCGAGCAGGACCATGACGGCTCTTGAACGTCTGGCGGTGATCGCCCTGAGTCTGGTGCTCGACGAGATCTTCCGCCTCGGTGCTCATATCCGAGCTCAGCTCCGCATCCTCTTCCTCATCCAGCCACTCCAGAGTCTCTCGATTGTAGGGCCTGCCACGCAGGATAATCCTTGCGCTGCACTTCTGCGAGCTGCGGTGGCAGGCAGCACAGCCCGTGAACTTTTTCATCTCGCCTGGCATCAGGTCGCGCTTCTCCAATGAAGGGTAGTGTTTCAGGTACCACGTGAATTGACGGCGGGACGTAAAAGAGGTGAGCGGGCTCAGCCAGTCTTGGACTTGAGTCTGGAGGAACTTGCGGGCCCTCAGAAGCTGCTGCTCGCGGTCCGGCTCGACGTTTAGTTCCAGAATCTTGATGACCAGCCAGCGCGTGTATTCTTGGCATGCCTCATTGAGGGTGAAGCGCCGCATGGGAAGAGCCAGCGAGTGCGAGATTGGAGGCGCAACGCGATGAATGCGCCCATCGTCAGCCTCGACCTCGTCGTCGTCTACGATAAAGGAATGGTAACCTCCATCGCTGCTCGAATCCGAGTCGCTTTCGCTGCTCGAGTCGGATGCGTCCGAGTCCGCATCCGAGTCATCCGAGTAGGTACGGCCCATTCGAGCGAGCTGTAGCTTCTTGAGGCTGGACAAGAAGCCTTTCTTTTGATCGGCTGTGCCCGTCGAGCGGGCGTATGCATCGGCGTTGATGTTGGACTTGAGCTCTTTCGCCAAATCGCGTTGAGCACGCTTCTTCTCCTTTTTCTTCTCATTCTTCTCTTTCGCCTCCCTCTTCTCCTTTTCCTTCTCTTTACTCTTTCTCTTGTCTTGTTTCACCTTCTTCCCACTCTCACGATTGGCCGCGCTCCCTGCCGTGGACTCGCGCTGCTCGGACTGACGCGATTGGTCCCGCTTGGAAGCTTTACTTGCAGTTCCCTCATCCGCCGTGACCTTCTTGCTCTTTTTCTTCACTGTACGGCGAGGAGGCGAGCTCGCTCCGTTCCGTTCATCCTCCGAATCACTAGGAGAGCTTCGAACCCGCTTGACTCGGCGTGGCATGTCGTACTCTTCGTCGGAGTCATCAGAGATCTGCTGCTTCGATGAACTCGCGTTGGGTCCGGCGCCATTTTGCGGAATCGGCGGTGAGGCCTTTGCTTTCTGAGCATCGACTTGCGACGGAGTTGGGCTCTTTGTTGTGGTCCCTTGCGATTGCGCCTTCTGAGCTGTGGGTCGCGGGGCTGTCTCGGTCGGACCGGCAGCTGGCGCTTTAGGTTGGAGGGGGGCTGCGGCGATATCGGCTTTGGTGGAGCCTGGTACGGCTTCGTTGAGGCGAGCCGGCATGGCGGTTTGTGGGGGCGGCGCTGCTTGTGGAAGTGGGGGGCTCGCTGGAATGGCACTGTCCCTAGCTTCGTCTTTCTGTGGCTCTGGGATTGGTGATGATGCCAAATTGACAGCACTCTCTGCTGCTGGGGGGGCCTTTATATGCCGACCCTCCCCTGTTCCAGACGGTGTCGAAGACCCCTCGATGGCGGTGGTGTATGTACTCGAGCTGTCCGCTGTAGCGTTTGTTCGCGGCGGGCTCTTTGGCCGCTCGTCCCCGTCATCGTCTGCCCAATTGCGCTCCTCGAGGAGGATTTGCTTGCGAGTCGTGCCCACGGGCGTGTCACGGGGAGACTCGATTGCCTGCTCCTGCGGCGGAGACGCCTTCCGTGATGAGCTCTGGGCAAAGAGGTCATCGTACTGTCCGTTGTCCTTCAACTTCTCTACGAACCTTCGCCTGCGCTGCTGCTCGTATTGTCTGAACAACGCATCGCAGCCGACCCAGTCAACGACGTCGATGAAGTAGTTGGTTTCCGCTGCAACGCCGTATGCGCCAGACCCTCCCTTGTCCTTGCTCTCCTCCCGGCGGGCATTAGATGAGCCACCGAGGGATCGTGTCTGGCGTCGTGGGAGTTGTCGGCTGCTCATTGCGCTGAGGCGGTGTAGAGGAGAAGGATGGACGGGCACGACTGCAGGAGCCGCAGCCTACAATGTCCGCCTGCTGAAGAAGTTTCAAAGAGTATGCGAGCGGAGATGATGGGGAAGATAATGATTGAACCAGATAACGAGTGAACAAGGGAATGCAGCGCGGATGGCATCACCTTGTTTGAATTCGAGCTACATACATACTCCGCCTTGCGCTCTCGCACAGACGTTCCGAGTCTCTTGAGTTCACAGACTCACACGCCTCGCATGCGACGCGCCTCTCCACCTGAGACTGAGATGAGGTGCGCGTGCCAATTGCGCCGAGGCTGGTCGCAAATAGGACAATGAAGTTGGATTGCGCTGCATTTGACTCCGTCTGTAGTACAATCTAATGCAAGACTGCACCAGGGCAGGCGGCAGTTCAATTAGTCGATGGCGAATCAGCAAGGGCGAGGAGCTTGTTCTCATGCCTGCGCCCGTTGGCGGCCAGCATCAACGACTCAGCGAACACGGTAGTCCGTGATGCCGCGCTCGAGTAATCACCGCCTCGGTATAGGCGCAACCGTTGCATGATGGTCATACATCTTGGCCCGAGCCACCAAGCAACTTGTCCTCGCAGCGCAGAATCCAACATGATTTGCTCCAGCAGCCCTTTGTATGGCTCTCATGCATAGCATGGATCCTCTCTTGACAAGTCTGCAGCCATCCAGATCAAGGACTTGGCAACTACGGACCGCTTTGTCCTACCCTTGGGGCTGAAGTCAAACATTGTCTAGCTAGTCACCCAACAAGGCGTCTTGTGCGCTCAACGAATTGTATGTACTTGGTGATGCATCGCGTCCGCTGCACAAGGCAGTCAAGCTACATTCGATACCCAGACCCGGGCGCTTAAGATTCTACTATTTGCGTGCTTTGTATGCTCGAACCCGGACTTGCACACACAAAATCTCTGAATGATGTACACGATGAGATTGCGAGAGACACTGCTCAGATGCCGTACTTCCTCTCCATTTGGGCATGAAGGTCTGCGTGCGGGCCACCGGAGACTTGAGCTGCAACAAAGGAAGAAATTGTCATACGCGCGTCAGCGACTGCATCAATGTGCACGTAGAGGTGGCGCTTCAGGACGGGGGCACAACTCACTGGGCAGGAAGTCATTGGGCTTCAGCACCTCGTCGTCACCATTGAGAATGTCCATCTGCAGTTGAGAAAGGCCGCCCCTCGTCGATCCACCAATGCCGTTGCCGGGGAACCTGTGAAGTGCCGGAAAGTGAGGGTCCTAGGGTGTTTGATGGTGGAGCGAGCAGAATGAACGAATGAATCAAGGTGTCAATACTACTCCAATCTCGGCATTGTTCTTGTCGCAGTCCAAACCCAACTCACATACGAAATCGTCTTTCGCTCCATCATGGTCCTAATGGGCGCTCCCATGCCGTGAATGTTCCTCTGAACGGTGAGCTTCAAGTTGTCCCTCGTCTCGTCCCACTTCTCCAGGCGTTGCTGCACAGGGTGAAATCCCGACCCCTCTGCTGCCGTCTCGTGTGCAATGCTGCGTGGTCCAAATCGTAGCGTGTCGTGCACACCAGCGTGCTCCGGGTGCGAGGTAGAGTCCATCGAGGCCGGGGCAGGGTTGGAGGGCCCCGGCACGAGGCGGAGCGACATTGTGGGATTGGTAACTGATGTCGCCATTGCGTTGTAGTCTGGGGGTTGTGTGAGGTCTGTGATGGTGTTGTTGTTGGTGGTGGTGGCTACAAGGATGCCTTACTGGTCGTCGTCGCAACACCTTGTGGAGTCTCCAAGTGCGTGAGCATGAAGCAGCTGGAGCTGACGACGCCCATGCCAGGCGCGCACTGGCCCACACGCCCGCGGTCACGTGCGCGTCGCCGGCCAACCCACGCCGCCTCTCCCAGTGTCCCTCCTCATGCTCTCAGCCTCCCAGCCTCCACGCCAACATTAACGCCGTCAATGAACGATACTGTGTTACGCATACATCGACCATGATTCGAGACTGTCATGCCACCGCTTGTCCCGGCTCCGTGTGGCTTTCGAGCTACCGCACCCTTCTCCTCGCAATGAGAAGCGCATGTCTTACACTGTCCACGAAGTAGAAAGGTCTGGCAAGTAATCCAACCCTGTCGAAAGCCAATCGTAGTCTCTATAACTTGCTGCACTGAAAACTGTGCTACCTGTGGCACCGAGGACGGGTAGTCGCCGTCCCGCCGGGCATCGGAGCAATCGGGCAGTTGTCGGCCGGGCTTTAGCAAGCTGCGACTCAGCTGACGGCTCGGCTCAGCGTGTGCCTCGGCGCCGGCCGTTTCTTCGGCGCCGTGAAGCTCAGCTCGACTCGGCCTCGGCTGCTAGAAGGAGATTCTCAGCGCAAGCTTCACAACCACCCAGTGACAGACTCGCCCTTGGTGCGACGCGTGAGGAACGTCCCCGATCCCGACTCAGCATTTATTCCCCAAGGCGCGACTGATGATCGTCCACAAGTGCTATTCAATGCCTTGCAGGCTCCAGCTGCCTCACTCGCAGCCTTCTTAGTGTCTCGAAATGCGACGCTTCGTATTGTACTTACAGCCTTCATCTGTCGGAAGCTGCTCGGAGGAAAATCGTCGCTGAGCTACCTCTCCCAGCACGTCCCTGACGCCCAAGGGCATTATTGCATGCAGGTACATTCAACTCCGCGCCCACGCAAGCAAGCTGCCGAAATGCTCCGTCCAAGTCGCATAGAAAGCAGCGAGTCGTCTCCTGACACCCCGCACGCAATGTTTTGCACCAGGAAAGCCTCCGATGGCAGCGTGGTCCATGTTGAGTGGTTTGATTCCGTCAATTCTCGCATGTATGCAGCGGTGAAGAAGCAACCTGCTGCTTTGTAGAGGCCGTTGCTGTTCCTCCACCTCGACCCTCGACAGCGTCAAGTCAGACCCTGTACCCGATGTGATGTGATGTTCACCTTTGGTGACACGGGCCAACGATGAAGGGCCAGCGGGTTCACCAATGCTGCGCACCACCGAGCGAAGTCAAGTCACCGCATGAGCATTCGGCTTTTGATGAGCACATAAATCTAGCGTCGTGTCCTTCTCTCTTGACTTCTCCCTCTTACATCGACAGATCCCCAACCCCAGCCTCATCTCGAATTCAGCGGGGCATAGCGAAGCCATGAAGCCAGCAGCACCAGTGAAGGTGGACAAAATCGCTTCGAGCGAACAAGAAGGGGAGGCGAACACACCACCGGTGATCAGAATCTTCAGGCAGCCGAAGCCGCCGCACAGTGGCAGGAGCATACACACTGGACCTCATCGAGCGACTTCAGATCGAGTCCGCACCATGCCATCGAGCTCCCCTTTATCGTCGTCCAGATGTGCACAGGAGCGGTCCCTCATCCTACAGCGTCTGTATGCTAGCGGCGTCCTTTCCCTTGATGCGATCATCTCCTTCCCGCTTGATTGGACGTCAATACTCCCGAATCACCTTATCAGCACTCGCACCGCGCTGCCGCTCCACGAAGTCGGCCAACATTCTGTCAGAGCCGTCGCATCCCCATCGTCATCTTCGTCATCTTCGACGAGGCCGTTCACCGCAACACACTCACCATCACACGAGTCGGACCCTGCTCCGAGTTGCTCTACCTCAACACATCGGGAACCGCTGAGAATCCTCAAGCCAGCTGACGCAAGACCGACAAAGAAGGCACGCCGTGCAGCGTCGGCTTGCGGGGTCCTCAAACCAGTGGACGAGTCAAGGTGCGAAGGAGAGCGGTCACGTTCTGGCCTAGTGCCTCTGCCCACACCTGCTCTGAGCCCTGTGGACGACGCGCTCGAATCAGCGGCGGAGGCAGGTGATACCCCGAGAACACCGCGCTACTCAAGTGTCGAGGGGGAAGACCTCCTGAAGGGGGGCTCGTTATCTGTAGATCTGCCTACTACGAGCCACCTGTACGTCACGACGACACCTCTGAGCCCGGACATGAAGTGTCAGCAGCTATGCTATCCAACTGCGCACGTCTGTCCGTACCTCCTCGAAAGGCGGCCTCGCGTCGAGGGTTACGAGACTACACTGGGAGTAGGGAGCTTCTTCAGAGCAATGGGTCGGGCTTGAGCATGAGCTTACCAGTCAGCGCGGGATGGGTATCGTAATGCTATTTGACTGTGACGCGACTGTATATGCCGCAGGACCGGTGCGTGGAAGCTGCTCAAGGCAGCAATGCGGAGCTTGGGACGCAATGGATGGAGTGTGGGACGAAAAAAAAAAAAAAAAACAAGTCTGCCGTCTAGAGTGGTGTGCTGGAAATGGCGCCTACGATCGCGGTGTGGGCAGGCTTTCGCGCGTCTACGTCGATGACGGCTTGGAATAGGGAGCGCCGCGCCCCCTTGCTGTCCGACCTCGATGACCCTCGTTGGCATGCTTGCTTCCTCTTGACGCATAATGTCCACCTCGACTTGTGCCATTGACTGCTTCATGATTCTTCGCATGGCCGTTGCCGTTGGATTCTGCATCAAAGCGGCGATGCGTCCTGGCTGGGTGTGGTTGATTGTGCGCGCCATCGTCTTGCCGCCGATGCTGCTGCTGATCAGCTCGGAGTACATCGTAGGTCAGTCCATCCCAGGAAGCAATGGCCTCTTGGGAGCGCCAAGGTGCGTCGGGTGGGTCGTCATCTGGCATGCTGGCGTGCCAGGCCTCTGTTGCCTGGTCAGCGATGCACTGCATCACGGCAGCATTGCGATCTGAGCTGCCGTCGCTTCCGTCTTGGCCGTTTGATGCACTTTGCCGGGAGCGATGACTTGGTGCGGCATATCGTACACTGAAATGGTTGAGGATGAGCGATGATGCTCGAATCTTGCCGGCGAATGCCCCCGCGCCTTGCGGGATCGAGTGTCCCCTCCCCGCGGCTCGCTCCCGGACCTCTTCCAGCTGTTGCACCGTCTTTGATGAGGCGAGGTGGGGAGGCAATGCTGCATTTGTGCTCTCGTGGACGAGCAAGTCTGCGCCCTGAGCGAGCGCCACGAGTCCAACGTCATCTGAGAGGCCGCCGGTGGCGTCATTCGTATCGCCGCACACGCAGATTTTGCGACCAGGGACATCGAGGGGTGGGGGATGCATCGTAGTCCCATCTGGTAGCTCAATGCTCTCTCGCTGGTTGAGCAGGCGTCCGACTAGTGAGCGAGGATTCTTGATACCGCGCTGCTGCAATAGCTGATCCGCATTGGCATCGAGCCTCTGGAAGGTGTCCTTGGGCAGAGGCGCTGCCTGTGGTGGCTCGCGGAAGACGTAGCCTACAGTTGGACACCGATGCAACACGGGTGCAGCACTGATGCTGACCCCTTTCACACTGGTAAAGTCCTGCCATGAGGCACTCTCCTCGTTGAGAAGAATGTCTCTGCCAGGGAGCTCAGATTCGTGTAGCGGCAGCTCAGGTATCGTCCTCCTGGGCCCGTTGACTGCACCGAGGAGAGGAGCGTCAGTCTCCAAGAATGCGCCTGACTGCCCGCTGGACTGCGAAGGAGACGCCTGCTGCCGCCAGCGAAGCTCATTGACGACGTACTTTCCCTCGAGGGAAGTGTAGCAGAGGGACAGTTGTGTCCGAATCAAGGCCCTGAGACCGAGGGGTCCAAAGATTTCGACTCTGGGCTGGCCGGCCGGCAGTGGCGGGGAGGAGGGACCCATCATGGAGTACAAGAGGGGAACCAGACCAAGACAGTGATCGGCATGCAGATGTGTGATGAGAATCTTGTGTATGTTGGAAAGCTTATCATCGCCTCCGATGTGGCGGTTAGCAAGCTGACGCTGTGTCGATTCGCCACAGTCGACCATGACAGCCTCCCGGTCGAGTTTGACCAACAACGAACTGTAATTCCGACTAGCGCTCGGCTGGCTCGACGTGCCGAGAAATCTGATGCTGATCTTGCCCGGCATTGTGGCAGCGTTGTCGAGGTGGGGTGTTCAGACCGAGTTGGCTGCGCGTGGGAAGGAGGAAGGCAGGGAAGGAGTAAAAATGCAACGTCTCTTCAAGTACTTGCTCTTTTTACCTGTGCTCCTGCTGACTAAGCGTGCGTCGAGCGTAGTTCCGGCGGCTTGGGACATTCATTTCTTCTCACGCGGTGGTGGTATTCAAAGGAAATGAACTATTGTTACTGTACTTATGGCCTCTCCTTGAATAGGAACTCATGCCAATACACCTCCTAATCGGCTGCACTTGACCTCGGCCAGACGCCATGAAGGGCAGCACATCTCCACTCCTCGATCTCCTCCATCGACCTCGGCACGTAGCCTCACCATCTTCACCGACCCTTGTCCACGTCAAGCAGACGCTCTTGCAGTCGGGCAATGCCTTCCTCTCCGAACTCATCCACAGCACCGTCTCTCGCGGCGAGCGGCTCATTTTCATCTCATCTGGGGAGAGGGATCCCAACCTACTCTACCCTGGACTTGCCGCAGATGATCGGCCAAACACGTCCATCATTGCGGTAGACACCATTGTCGATTTCGACGAGGCTGGGTCCTCGGCAGGAGATGGCTGGGCCAGCAGGCTGCTCAAGCAGCTGCAGAGCAGTGAGTTGAGTATGGGCGATGAGCGCACTTCAGATCAGCCTTTCTGACATTCGATCCGATCCACTCGCCTCCCCTCCCCACAGCTCCCCGATCGCAGCCTACGACGGTCATCGTCGAAGCTCTCGACTCTCTGTTGGACTGTGCTGACGGTGCTGATCCAGCGCGTCAAGTCTACCGCGATCTGTCAAAAGCAGCGGCGGCACTCGGAAGTGAGTCGAGGCCTGGTACGAATGTTGTGCATTTACTCTTTGGCTGACCCCATACTTCCCTGCCCTTGCTATCCTCCAAAAACCACCTCTATCAAGGCGCCTCAACCCTTGTCCTCGTATCCTCGCAGTCGTCGCGTTCAGTAGATGCAACAGCGCAAGCCCGTCTGCTATCTCTCATTGCCTCTCCGACATTCATGCAAGCTTCCGGCGACGAAGGATCGTCGCTGCGAGAGACAGCCGGCGGGTCTCTCAGCTTCATGACCGTCCAGCTACACCCTCCCGCGCTCTGGAGATATCTGCTCAATGAGTACGGCACAGGTCTACGACCCGCCTCTACCTCTTCAGAAGTTGCACAACGACTTAGAGATATGGCTGCTGGTAGCGCCAATCGAGCGGCGGAGCTACCCGCCCGCCCGCAACGGAGAGACGTAGCCAGTTTGAGACAGAAGCCAGCTGCACCATCCGAGCTGGCTTCCATCTTCGACTGGGACCGTCGCTCTACCGATCCTCGTCTGTGGTCAATACTGGCTCAGCTGTCAGCATCTTCAGGGCTAGGTCAAGGGTCATGGTTCTCCTCTGCTGCCGATGAGCTCTCAGGCGACGAGATAGAAGCCATCAGAGCAGTCAAGACGACAGCCACGCATACAGGCACAGGCACAGGCGCTCCCGACCCAGTCGAAGCAAGAATCTCCCTAGCTGATCTCTTGGGCCCTCCGACGGGCGCAGGCGCTCGCGGCGAGTCGGGCTTCCAGAATGCACGCGGCGAGGCGCACCGTACCAGAGTGGGGTGGGGACTCATCACCGCTCAGTATCGTTTGCCTGGCGCCAAATTCGGGGAGGAAGTCTTTGGCTGCATTGCCACACTCGAGGTGGACTCGGGCGGCAGCGGCAGCGTGGTCAGCAGATTACGGCCCGTGCCACTAGAGATGGGAGATAGGAGAGCAGCGGCGGTGGCGGCAGCAGCAGCGGCGAACAAGTCTGGAAAAGGTGGAGCAGACCTCGTCGACTCCCTGCCCTTTAAACTCTCCCTGACGGATGAGCAGCGGGATCGAAGAGACCGAGTAGAGCTGCCCTTTGCTCCTACAGACCGCATCTATGAGGGCATCTCTTCGGAGAATCCCGAGATGATTGGCCACTCGGATGAGAGCATGGGTCTGAGGCGAGGTACCACGGGGCAGAGTACCATTTACTTTGAGCCGGACAGTGCAGATGAGGAGGACGAGGAAGATCCAGACGAGGATCTAGAAATCTAGACGCCGCCATATCCGTTTGTGTGTGCCTTTGTTCATGCTGCGGGCTAGCCGCCTTGAATTCATTGCCTGTCTAGACATCTCTTCTCTTCTCTTCTCTTCCGCCCCATGCCGTCTGTGAATAGTTTGCTTCATTCAAACCATCATGACTGGCTTTCAAACCTCGACACATATACGCATGTACACCAACCCTTAGACCTGGCGCTGAGCGTTCTTGTCACCCTCGGCCTCGGCAAGGAACTGCTTGATGAATGCCTCCTCGTCGCTGTAGCGCCAAGGCAGTGTATAAATGACAGGGACAAGAGATGAGCATGTTTAGCATTCTATTCGGCAAAAAGGAGCGCACTGATCAATTGCGATGATCATGAATCGCAAAACTCACGAGCTAGAAGCCGAAATGGCAGGTCCGTTGGTGACAGGTCCGGCCGTAGCGTTGGGTGCGCCCGAGGACTTGGCGCTGCCATCACCGCGAGTAGCGAGGTAGCCACCCAGGCCGTAAACGCCAAAAGTGGCGAGGGCAAGGTGCTCCTTGAGGATTTGGCGGCCGGCAATGCTGCGAGTGTCGGCATGGAGGAGAGGGATGCAGCGAGGGGATTGAGGGTTTAGTTCAGGTAGTGTTCGCGGAGAGAGGAGCTGCGAGGCGAGTGTGCCCATCATCGATATACTCACGTGTACGACATCTTAGACAAAGGTATTCGAGAGCGGTGGCGAGAGGGAATCTGATGAGGGCTGTCGGTGGTGTTGGATAAAAGCAGTCGTCTTGTAGTTAGTTACCAGAATGCGACGTCGTTGATCCTCGCGGGCGGACAGGGCGGGCGTGGCTGGGCGTGGCTGGGCGTGGCTGTCCGTCCTTCGCGCCCGGGGACGAGGAACCTCCCGGGTGGCAGTCGGCGCTTCGGAGCCGAGACGGGCGCGCGTCTCTCACGCGTGCCAACTAAGAGACGCTGGTGGTCATGCTCTTCGCCTGACTTCACGACCGTGTACAATAAATGCTCTCTCACAACGTCGCCCGACATTTGCTCACGCCAACGAGGCCAGTGAAGATCGAAATGGCATTCAAGCGCGTACCATAGGCTAACAAACACAAACAGAAAATACCAGAGGAAAAGGCACCGTCTACATATTCTGGGCCAGAAATTGCCGCACCTCACGCCAGTAACCAGCAGAGTCGTAGCGCGCAATGGCACAATGAGAGGCATTATGCCATCTCCTGAGGTAAATGCGCTCCTCCGACGGCCGTTCCTGCTCAGTGTCCTGTGCGGACCGAGTGCCTTCCATGTCCACGGGAATGGGGACTTTGGCCGACTCTCTCTGCGCCTCGGCGGCATCCTTGGCGTGAGCTTCGACGGCGTAGAATGGAATGAGGGCGTCTCCCTTGGAGTACAGGTATAGGCGCGGAGGTAGCCTCATGTCTTTGCCCGGAGCACTTCGTTCAGCAGCAAGGTCAGCGCCAAAGGCCCACCGCTTGGGATCATTGAGCTCCCTCCTGAAGATGCTGTTCCTAGACTCCCGCCTGGTGACGACGACACGCCAGAAGCCGAGGAGGAAGCGCAAGTAGAACCAGATGCATACACGCGCCAGTCGCCGGAATGCCACCCGCACCAGCCAGTAGCGGCTCTTGAGCAATGGCAGCGTGAATGCCGTAGCACCTGACCAGGCGTTGCCATCGGATGGAGATCCATCGAATATGGTGGCGCGCGGCGTCAAGGGAGAAGGTCCCGTTGAAATCGAAACGACATCACTTGAGCCAGAAAGGAAGCGCAGAATGTATGCCAGATTATTGGCGCCCCCGTCGGAGAAGGAATGTACGAGAATGCCAGTGGGGGCGGGAGACGAGATTGGCGAAGCGGCTGGTTGGTCTTTGGTGACCGCAGTCAAGGGCTCTTTAGAGGACTTGTCCTGCTCCGATTCGTCAGAGCTCGTCGCTGCTTCGGACTTGTCTACCAGCGTGACTGTGGAATCTCCGACGTCGTGGTTGCGTCGATTCTGCGCCTCGTCGACGGCCTTGCCCTGCGCCTGGCTGAGCTCTTCCTTGACATCGACGTCGAGGCGAATCTCGCGCTGTCGTCGGAGGACGTTGGCCATCTCATGGCGCATACGTTCCCGATTGACTTGCTTCTCGCCTTCTTCGTGCAGGACAGCGGCCAGTCGGGACAGGGAGCGTGCCTTGTCGCCCTGAAGATAGGTTTGACCGTCGGAGAGCTTGATGACAATCGTCGCCGAGGGAAACAAGGAGCGATATGGCTGGGCGTATTTGGCTACCAGCCGGAGAGGCGCGTCCATCCATCCTAGGACGAGACTGTACGTGACGCGGGCAAGTGGACGTCATATGAGTTCAGCAGGTCCAAATGCATGCATGCGCCGGAAAGCTTCGAGAGAAGGCACTCACATCACCCGTGGCGGCACCACCTCGCCTTCCAGTGATCGTAGTGGCCCTGTCTGGTCATAGCTGCTCGCACCATCACGGCGAGAATTGCCCTTGGAGAGAGAAGCTGTGGGTGGACGAGAAATGTGAAGTGATTTGCCGATGGAGGTGAGAGCAAAGTCGTCGGACGCCTTGGCTTCGGTGGGTTGTGAAGTGGAAGCAGCCATTGCTTGTAGCGGCTGCTGGTGAAAACGTCTAAGTGGGAGTCGAGGTGCTTCGTTGACTTGTCTCAATTCAGAAATCAGTAGAGGACGGAGCGGCACGTGGTGAGGTCGAGAAGAGGCCCGTTGCAGAGGAAGAAGAGGAGCAGCAGGGGAGGCAGCTGATGAGCGGATCGCGTGATGGTGGGCTTCAAGTAATAAAGGACGAGAGCGCATCAATGCGGGTGACGTGACAGGTTGGCTTTGAAGACCTATCCACCAGATTCGGCGCCTCGTTTTCTGGACTCGCTATTCAAGTTGGGCTTCTTTGAATGAACACACACACCTGCCCAACCTTCTTCTCATGCGCACTCACCGGCTATGTGCGTGTCACATTCAATACTCCGGCCCGGCCCGTGTGGAGCCCCAAAGCAGCGGGCCGATCCGATGGCGGTGCGTCTTGACTGAGCCTTCGGATCCGAGTCCGAATGGCAGTCGAGCCGGACTGGCGGTCGAGCCACGCCACTTCGCGCCTCGCGCTTCGCGTTGAGCGTGTCGAGGCCAATTTCTGAGGCCAAGGGAGGGACCAGAGGCAGCGAGCGACACACGGCCTACACGGCGTCCTACACGCAACGCAGCAGGTACACTTGCCGTTCCATCCATCCCATTGATTTCGTGCGTCTGCTTGATTCCCCCCTCCCTCGAGCTTCTTCACATTTTCCTCTCGCATCTCCTCTCCTCTCTCACTCGGGTCGGGCTGCTTGCAAGCTATGACACCACATCCGACCAGAGCATCGCCCACCAAGCAGGAATGATTGCGTTGGGCTTGCCGAAGCGCACCCTCATCCCGTCTCAATCTCCTTCCGACGATGCCTCAAACCACGATACACGGCAGCCTGGTGCATGGTGCCGACAGCCAAATGACCTCTGCCGTCCACCTCCCCGAAAAAAGCCGTTTCGTCCTTCACCCTCTGGTCGCAGCGACGATGAGATGATGGAACAAGGCAAGCCGGTCCCAGGCACCAGCGCGCACAGTGCGCACCGCGGACCCAGCGTCTCGGCCCCTTCGTACGACCTCTCTGACGACTTTGATGGTATGGCAGAGATGGAATGGTACATCGACCTGCCAGACCCCGCCCCAGAGCTCCTCGCCGACCGCCATCAGCTTGGCGTCGATGCTAGCTCTCCCTCTCGGCCCATCCGGACTCGGGAACGCTCAATTTCTGTCATGACAGTCTCTTCTTCAGGGTCATCTTCTGGTTTTGACACACCGCCACTACCCCCAGCCCTTCTTGCTGCAGCTGCTGGATCTTCCTTTCCCCAACACCGGTCACCGAGTCCACTGGAGACTTCACGCCCAGCGCATCCATCCACAGGACCATCGACACCGGCCCCTCGAGCAGCGTCGCCCTGGTCACCGACAACTCCACCGCAAGAAGAGGTCATCGTGGTGGATGAGTCCCCGGCTCCGTCGCCGTCATCGTCACGTCTCCCGCCCCCAATCCCATCCCCCACTCCACCGGCCCGCATGGTGTCGCCTACACCGCCACCCCTTGCCAGGTCACCTACGCCCCCACAACAGAGCATCTTCACGCAGGAGGATTTGGA
Organism: Quambalaria eucalypti; assembly: GCA_004016185.1. Lineage (NCBI taxonomy): Eukaryota > Fungi > Basidiomycota > Exobasidiomycetes > Microstromatales > Quambalariaceae > Quambalaria > Quambalaria eucalypti. Next base: position 39,657 of record RRYC01000319.1, read on the forward strand.
GCGAGATCAGCAAGAGATGGATCGAATGTACGAAGAGTTGGCCGAACTCATCGCCACGCAAAAAGAGGATCTGTCGGATGGAGACAGCGATGATGGCGACGAGGATTACGAGACGCGGCGAGCAAAGAAGCTCTTGGAGAATGAGGCCTTGATGGCCCGTCTAGGTTTGACAGGGCCCAAACCGCTTGGACGGTCCGCATCTTCCTCACCGGGTCCCTCTCCATCCCCGGCGGATCCCTCGGGAGACCAGGGTGCAGCAAAAGCATCCAATGCGTCCTTACATGCTGCTGCACCAGCAGCAGCGCCAAAGCCAGCCAGGACTAGGCCCCAGAGAAAGCTCAAACTCGCTGAAGACGGTACAACGACGTGCGTGCCGCTTCCCGGCACCATGCATGAGCTCGCCTACGTGGACCTCCTGCCTCTTCGCGAGAGAGCAAAGGACGACTACGTTTACGTCGATAACTTCCCCATCCGAGCACCCACGCCTCCACCGGCACCAGAGCCCGTCGTTGCGCCGAGGCGCGAGCCGGGTGAAGGTAGCAAGAAGAGCAAGCACAAGGCCGGGCCCGCAAAGGCCCGACCCAGTCTTGGTGGACCGTCAAAGAAGAGGACACCCGCCCAAATGCTCGCCGACGATCCTACTTTGGCTGACGCCACATCTTGCCACCAGTGTCGTAGGAAGACCGTCGAGACAAAGATGCATTGCGCGAATACGGGTGTTACTCCCGACGGCAAGGAAAGACGGTGCCCGCTCATGTTTTGCCACTCTTGCCTAGTCATCCGATACGGAGCGAATCACCCAGAACAGCCCGACGAAAAGTGGGATCCCGAGAGCACCACGTGGGAATGTCCAAAGTGCAGGGGCATTTGCAATTGCTCTAATTGCCTTGCTCGAGCAAATTTCCAGCCCGACGCTCCGGGAGCAGAAGGCGCCAAGCGTACTGCAACATTGAGCAGAGTCCTGTTGATCAAGGACGAGAATGGCCAAAGGAAGTACCGGTCCGTTCGGCATTACTTGGAAGCCGAGTACGGTCTGCTGAGTACGGGAGAACCTTGGTCGGCGCAAGGAGGTTCGCGCATCAAGGAAGAGGAAACGAATGGCGAGGGTGGGACGCATGCCGCGGGCGCTGGAGCGAGCGCTCACGGCGATCCGGGCGGCGATGCAGATACAGGCACAACGCCCAAGAAGCCTCACTTGGCCGGACGGCTGGTTGTCCGCTTGAAGCGCTCGGGCCATACCCATAATACCTCCTCTATGCAAACATCGACGACGCACAGCCGGAATGTTTCCACAGATAGCTCCTCTGGTGGCGACGAGGAGGAGGATCACGCGCCCGCTGGCTCAGCGACATCGTCTTTGCAAGCTCGACGCGCGTCCAATGTCTCTCAAGGCTTGACAGAGGCGGTCGACTCGGTCTCGGAGACGCGGCACCGTATCGTCGAACTGGAGAGAAAGAATTGCTGGGTCAAGGGGCCCGCAGACCTCATCGATTCAGACTCGGACAGCGACTTGACGGACATCGAAGACGAGGACGAGGAAACGGGCGAGCTTGCGAGCAACGAGCAGACGGGTGGCAGTCTCATGCAGAACCATCTACGACTACATTCTGGGACAGAGGGGGGAGCGCAGCTACTTCAGCTTTGATGGATGGGGCGACGATGCGGATGCGGGAAGGCCGTTTCGGACGAGGCGACATTTGTACTATAAGTCACACATCATACCTGCATACTGTGTTGTGCTGTCGGATCTCTTTCTTCCAGTGATTTTGAACTGGTGTATCAATACACGTTTGTCCAATACGAAGAGTGGGAAGTGAAGCACGTAGACTCGCCTGGTATGGCAGAATACCGAGCACGAGCGTAACAGTATCTTACTCGTGGAGAGCGTCCATGCTAGCTTGAGAATTATGCTAGACTTGCAGAGGGTGGCGCGGGTGAGCTTGGCTAGTCTGGTGGCAGTGTGGCGCTCACTAGTGAATAATGCTGTCTCCGATTAGGCGCCCACCGACGAGGACCTGGCCGACTGGACATTTGAAGGGCGCCGATCTGCCATACGGCCTCGTCGTGGCCAGTTCCTCCATGCTTATTGTCAAGGCCCTGGCGGCTGCACAATGGGGGGCGGCGGCGGTTATATCACGATGTACTCGGCACGCTTTGATGCGCGGTGTGGGTGTGTCTCAGGTATTGGCGGCGCAGCGCCGTGACGCCCGATCGCCTGTACAAAGCCGTGACCGGGATCTCGGTACGGCTGTTGTTCTCTCCTGAGCCATGGATCGTTGTCGTCCAATGTCTCGCTTGGGACAAGGCGAGAGAACAAACGTTACGTGACGTGCAAGCGTGGCGGCGGGCGTGGGCGCCAGGCGCGTGTCCACCAATGGCGTGGGCCAGTGCTTTGTTCGTGCCGCGTACGCACGGGCTGCTTACTTACGCCCAAGACGGCCCCGGCGCTTGCTAGTGACCGTCGCCACTTGTTCCCTTCGCTACCGCAAGGGCGCCAATCAACGTTCCGCTGTCTCAAGCCGCAAGCCAACGCTCAATCGCAGACTAGTTGCTTTCATTCGACGTCCAATGGGATACTTTACAAGCCTAGTCCCTAACAGCTTGTCCGGCAGACAAGACCCGCCGGTTAACGTGCTCACTGGCTCGCCGCTTTGTACCACCGCTTCCGTGGGCAGCGGCATTGACTCCTCATGCTAAACAAGTAGTAGTACGCCCCTCATCTTTCCGTCTGAGCCCAGGTCGTCTTTGTCCCGGACACCGCTGATGATCGTGCTTTTATCTGCCGACGACATTCGCTGGTTGGACGAGATTCCATCCTCCTGCCCTCTTTTTATTTCCTTTTGCACTTCTCCAACTCTCCACAGACATAAACACAACCCGCACGCTTTTTGCAACGTACCTACTCTTCTACCTCGCAAACGATATCATCGGCAAGATGCTGAAACTCACCCTTTCGGGTGCTGCCTTTGTGGGGCTCAACCTGCTCCGCTTGCTCTCCATCGTATCGACGATCCTCGTCCTAGCCTCGACTCTGGAAGTCATGGTCCTCGATGGGAGAGAGACGGCCGCTGCTACAGCAGAGGACGCCACTATATGGGACGAATGCGAGTACATTCCGGGCACCGACGTGCCGACACACACCTGGGGCCTCTTCTGGGCACAACTTGACAGGACGTTTGTGCTACTTCTATGCATCATTTGCATTCTCAGCGACAGCAACTGGGGAGGATACTGCGAAAAGGGCTTCAACTACTGCCTACCGGTGCTGGGAACTGCTTTTGGAACGGGGCCTTTGGGCGCATTGCAGATGATGGTGAGTCTCCACGCGCGTCTTGACCAGAGGTGGAACCACGAGGGCATTCATTGACATCCGCACGCTCCTCGCTTCGCGATGAACAGATTGGGGCCAACCTCCTCTCCCACTATCTTGAAGACTTCCCTCTGGTCGCAGCCTGGCTCTTCTTCGTCGTTGGCTTCATCAACTTCTTCCTCGGCGTGGTCTTCAGGCGCAAGGCAAAGGATGTCCGGTCTTTCTCGCCCATGCGCAGAGCACGCGCTCGAGGAGAAATTGTGACTGCGCCAATCGACAAATTGGGCTACTTTGTCGGTGATGGCAGATCGCCGACGCCCCGGAGCTTCTTCAAACCTAGTAGATGGGGCGCTCGTCAGGCTGCACAAGGTGCAGAAGGAGTCGTAGGTACCGAAGATGACCTCAAGCGATATCACGGCGCCCTCCCAATCCGCGACTTGCAAGAGGCCTTCGACCCAAAGGGAAACATGTTGCCACACGAGATGATGCGACTTCGAGCACGCGAGGCCAACGCCAAAGCCGAACGAGAAGCGGAAGCTCGCCTGGCGGCTGCTTTCGGCGTCGACCGCAAAGACGCTCTATCCGGAGCCTTCGTCTACGATAGCGCAAGGGGAACTCCAGTCGCCCTTGGGAAGACGCACTCACGGTACAACTCCCTTGATTCGTGCCGAAATGGCGCTGCGTTCGAGCCTGTGCCACTCTCGCGAAGGAGTTCGCTGAGCCGATCACACGATCATCACGACTACTCTCAAGAGCACGCTACACGCGGGCCCACCAAGGAACATGTTGGACCGCTCGACCACCCGCTCTCGGAGCGGTACGAGGGACTGGCGCCGTCGCCTCCATATGCGCCAGCATACACCTCTGAGCCACCTCCCTTTGGCCCCTCCTACCTCTCTGAAAAGAAGTCGCGCCTTCGTTCCAAGAGACCACCCTCGCTGGTTCTCACGCCCTCTGGAGCCGACACAGAGCGACCTCCAAAGGCCAATGCAGCCACGGCGGCCATCAAGCGGCGGTCGCTGGCCTTGGCAAAGGCGGCCCGTAAACGCCTCAGCGCCGTTGGAGGCGCAGCGTCCTCCTCGGGAAGATCGGCGTCCCCAGCTCGGCAAAGGGCGGCGAAGCAGCTCCGCAAGCAGCAGCGCAGCTTCGCAAGCTTTGTGTCAGAGAGCACGCGAGCCAGCCGCTTCCTCGCCCCGTCGGGCTCGACGACGCCGCGTTTGCCCAGCCTGACGAAGCAGCGTTTGCTCGACCAGGCGAAGAATGAGCGCGAACAGCTGGCTCGCCTCGCAAAGGAGCTCAAGCCAGAATCACTTGCCGGAAGTCCACGCTCGTTGGCACCGGGCGAAGCAAAGCAGAGGGAGCACAGCGACGAGCCCGTCTGGGAACACGTCCCAGTGCCCTCTCGCAAGCCCTCGACGTCGAACGTCTCCACGTACTCGACGGGCGCATCCGGCGACCAGGTATTGCCTCTCCGACGCTCCTCAACGGCATCGGCATCCATGTACAGCCAGGTAACTCGCCCGACGGCTCTCTCACTCGTATCGCCGCTGCCTTCGACGCAGAGTCGCGCCCGCAGAAGCAGCAACGGCGAGGAGAGCAACTACCCGCCCAGCAACTGGCGTGGAGAGTATGACTTGTCTCCCACGTACAGCACCACCACGGCGGGGGCTCTGACTTCCGTTTCCAGGGCTCCTCGTAGCCGGGGACACTAGCCGGAAGAGTCAGAGGAGCGTCTCAGGCTGCCGGTGGCATCGAGGTGGCAGAGCGAGTGGACATCGGCCGCGACGTTTGCCGCGGGCAAGGCGGCCAAGCGTCGACCAGCGGGAGCCTAGGTGGAGGGGGGAAGCGAAATCCCTGTCTTTTGTGCGCCTGTTGTATTTCCATCTTATTGTGCCGCGAGTATGGGGTCCATTCGAAATCAAATGATCTGGTCTCGACCATACATTGCCGGCGACGCTCGACCGATGACTGAACTGCTCTTGTGCATCGTTCTCTCTCCTTAGGCATTCCCGTCGCCATCTCCATGGCCTGCACAACCTTGGCGAGGCCTTCCATCGTCAGGGGAAGAAGGCGAGTCGTTCAGGCCAAAAGGTGACGAGAAGTCAAAAAGAAACGACCACCGCAGGGCTCGAACCTGCAACCTCCTGATGACGGATCCCGGGGTAATCCCAGTGACTTGATCTTAATCGTAGTCAGATACTCTGCCATTGAGCCAGGCGGCCTTAGATGGTAGGTTGCCCGAAAAGACTCAATATAATCTTTGAAGATTGCGCGCGTTCGCGCCCCCTTTGCCGAGTCGCCCCGCGGCTAAGTTCGTGGAGGTCCTTAGTGTTGGATCCGTTGAGTCTTGGCGGCAACTGACACAAGGCGCAGCTTGATATGTGTGTGTGTTGTCGCATCAACTTGAACAGCTACCACCCTATCGTCCCACCATCATTGCGAGCCGTGCGTCACTCGGCAATGTCTGCCAATACCAGTGCCAACCAGTATGCGCTGCAGGACATCTCCCTCCAGTTGTGAGTCTGAGATATCGTTAAGCATCGCGGGTTGCAGAACAGGGGTCGCGTCGCCCTCCCAACTTTGAGAAGGCTGACCAGCCTAATTTACCCTGTCCAAAAACTGCATGTACGTCCTTCAATCACCACAGCGCGAGTCTGACGATCGCGCGGGCTTGCCCCCGCGGAGTGTACCTCTTGCAAGATGAGCTTGACCCCTTGAGTGAGTGTCGCAGTGGGTGCATATGCTTGCTTCAATGCGCTTGATGCCATGGATCATGTGCCACACCATAAGGTGCTTCGCCTGAGGCGTACACTCACATCATTTCTCCACCCCTTTTGTCAGCCCTCCACGGAGCCCTCTTTCCCCCTTCCAGTGGGCCCTACTCGGGAGGCGTCTTCAAATTCATCATCTACTGGCCTGGGAGCCCCAACTTCCCAAAGTCATCCACCGGGGCTGCACCCTACGCGGCATCACGAAGCGGCTATGCGAATCAATTGTCGTCCACCTCGTCGCGGCATGAAGGTTCGGGGATCCCAAGGGCAGAGGCCGGGCCGTCGCGACATGCGCCAAGGGCACCGGTCGTTGTCTTCCAAAAGGGAGTAAATCATCCGCTGGTCCATGTGAGTAGGCATCGACTCGGTGTGAGTAGACGATCCGGGGACAATACTGACAGTAATCGTCCCCCGCCATCAGAACAATACACAGCAGCTGTCTCTCCAGCCACGCTTCCCATCCTGGAGGCCGCGGCAAGACACCCTATCACATCTACTCTACTACATCAGGGATTGCTTCGGCCAGCGCTTACTGGACGACATCAAGCTGCGAGAGGGATGGTGGACCAACGCCGAGATGAGTCGGTGAGTCGCAGATGACAAAATAAGGGCGCAGATGGGATCCTCACTGACGTGCGACGCACAATTGTTCCTTACCACAGACTTCTGCGCACGTCACCTCCGCTATTCAACAAGCTCGCCGCGCAATCGGTATCCCTTTCCACCTCCAAATCTGTTCTGCACTCGCAGTCATCGTCCCCTGACCAGGCGGCAGGCGAGGCTGTCGAAGATCCCTTCTCCCGGGGAATCACCTTCCCGCTCGAGATTGCGGAGAAGCGAAACTCAGGGAAAGAGGGACAGGACTCTGCAAAGGTGGGCGACGATGTCCTCGAGGAGCTCAAGAGGGAGCTGCTGTACGGACCGAGGGACGTTGGCTTATTCAGCCCTGACCAGGAATCCGGCACTTATACGCCTAGCCCGAGCGGATGAGCTCACAGCCGCCCCTGCTTGTTGTTATGCGCCCCGCGGCCAGTCGAAATTTGATACCCTGAAACACGTCACCTCATCTTTGTGCGACGCAGACCGCAGCGCTGTATCCGCTACGAGAAGCCAGGGCAAAGGAGACAGGCAGAAGCTACTACCAGTTTCTGAAGCGTATCTTTGTCATTATCGAGAGGAGGTGTGGAGGCGAGTGTGGGCGCAAGGTGACTAAAGAGACAGGTCTTGTGACATGAAAAAGCTAAAGGACATACGAGGCGACAGTGGGATCGAAGTGACAGGGAAATTTGACCGGGTTCATCAGAGTCTTTATGGTACAAGTCGGGCCAGTCGGGTCTCACGCGGGTGCGAGGCACCTCGGTTATGGCGGCCAGCGACCGCCATCAAAATTCCTCGCGAAGCTCTACGGTGCTGAAGCTGCCAGAGGGATTGTCTTCCCCTCGGACCGTGTGGAAGATCTGAATGCGCTCCTTGACATTCCGCTTGATCTGTGCAGTGATTTCCTCTTCGTACCATCGCTGCATGCTCAGCGCTTGCATCCCGTCGGCGTAGCCAGGTTGCTCTGTGACGAAGTTGCGCCACTCGGCTTCATTGGGCCCCCAAGGGCCAGTCGCGCCGAGCAGACCCCACGGAAAAAGCTTCTGGCGGATATAAGTTCGAATGACGCTCCGAACGGTCGTTGAAGCGAAGAGCTGGTGGTTGCCAGCAAAGGGCTCCACCCGCAGCCCGAGGCCAAAGGTTTCCTGGTGAGCCATATCATCGCGGTTGCGCATCTTTGGTGAGTCAATCTCGATAAGGAGAGCTACGGGCAGGTAGAAGTGCCAGGCTGGGTCGAACCAAGTAAAGATGGCGTCCAAGCGGCCAGTCAAGTACCAGCTGGCTAGAAAGGCTCTCAAGAAGCTCTGGAAATCGACCAGTTCCGGATTTGCCCAGAGGTACAGAATGCCTAGCATTGCAACCGCCTTTCTGTCGAGAGCGTAGTCGCGGTGTAGGTCGCCCCTGGCAAGAATGCCGTGCAGTAGCTCTGGCAGATCCAGTCTGGTCCCAATGGATGTGTCGACAAGACGGAGGCACAGCGATGATTCGAAGGGCAGGGTTGCCGAAGCAATCAGCACATCGGCGGGAGGCAATGTGGCCGTCTTGATGGTGACCGTCTCCAAGTTGGAGAAGCCAAGGGCATGCCCGCTCAGGAGTTCCGCACAGACCTTCCAGCCTTGAGGGTCAGGGTGGTAGAATTGGTAGCCAAACAGCGCCCCCAAGAGTTCCCAGCAGGGGTCCATGCTGTGCGTTCGTTTGCCAAAATCCAGTTCGACATGGCGCAACGGCTGTCCGCGAGCTGCGGCGGGAAGACTGTCCCCGGTACCGGCCCGGGTCGAGCCACTAGCACCACCCTTTGCGTCGCGAAACATCTCTGCGAATTTCCACGTTGAGCCTTTACGGGGCATTCCTTTGCAAGCTGGGAGTTTCAGGACTTCTCGGGCGCGCGCAAAAATGGCCTTGGCTTGCTGGCAGGCGGCTCGATGAGCAGCAATCCTGAGGCCGTAGCTGAGAGCAGCAGCCATGTCCTCGGACAGTACGGATGCCGTGGGCAGGGTAGGCGCTGGTGGTCGCCAAGTCAGCGACTCTAGGTTGCGCAATTTGCTGATTGCTTCTGCGACGGCCTCGATCTCGGCTCTTCGGTAATCGAAATCGATGTCGACGTTGGAATGCTGGACAGAAAACAGCTCCAGCTCAAGGGACTTGATATTGGAGCAGAGCGCCAATGCCTCGGCCATGAGAATGGCACGCCTGCCAGAGTTGGTGGCTGGCCAGTCGCTGTTGAAAGTGGCCGTGCGAATGTGAGAGAGATGAAGATTTCCTAGCTTGGATGCCGTGTGCTCCATGTACTTGAGCAGATGAACATCGTCGATCAGGGGTCCACCTTCGTCGTCGGTGTTGCGCTTGCTGCTGGAGCCGGGAGGGCAACTGCGAAGGGACTGCGTATTTGGATTGCCTGGTATCTTGATGACAAAGGTTTGAGTGAGTTCCTTGCAGTGCTTACGAGCACCAGACTTTTCGTCTACAAAGGCGCGCAGTTGCCTGATTGACTCGATGTGGATGTCGGTATACAGCTTGGGGAGGAGGTACTTATGCCAGTGTGTGTTGAGTGCCATCAGAGAAGCTGGCGCAGTGCGCAAACATTCGCGGATGACACGCTCAGCGAGCTCGACGGGGAGATCGTTGAAGCTCATTCTTGCAGTGTCAGAAGAGCGGGGGCGGGTGAGGATTGGACGCAAAAGTATGGATGTTAGCGAAGAAGCGGGGGGCAAATTAGCGAAAGCAGAGTGCAACTGGTGAGCGCTGCGAAAGGGTTGTCCCTCTGCTCAGTGGAGGGGTCACAAGTGAATCGGAGCAGAAACAAAGGGACCAGGACAAAGGGGCCAACACAAAGGGGCCAGCACAAAGGAACCAGCACAAAGGTGTGAGTAAGCCCGTGGGAGCGGTTGCTACGGGTACCAAGAGTCGAAGGGGCCAAGGAAAGTGGTAGGTGTATATGACTGCGGGTAACGCAGAGCCAGTCGATGCCCAAGTCTGTGATCAGACAGGGCTGGCGATGGAGCCGCCCTGTGTGATGTTGACCACGCCAATGGATTAGCTAGCTAGATGGCGGGTGCAAAAGCTAAAAAGGCGATGGATTGGTGGTGAATTGTTCTTCTGTTTGTCGTTGTCGTTGTCGGTCGTTGTGACTGTGGTCGTTTGCAAGTGGGACACAGAAGTGTTGGTCGACTCGATGCGAGCGGCGCCCACTGACTGTCCTTTTATTTATAGGTGTTGCGCCTGTCAGTGCCTCGTTCCGACGCGCCCCCTGGGTCGCAAGCCAGCCAGCCCAGCCAACCCAGCCAGGCACTAGGCCAGTCGCCCGCCCGCCGGCCACCCAGCCAGTCTCAGGCCGTCGGCTACATACCCGCGCTCCGCTGCCGCCTTTCGTTCCCCGCGTCGGTCCAGTTCCACGGGCAGCAGCCTGGCCTGGGAAGAGGGCGCTAATTGAGTCTGGACAACCTTCCTACGACGACGACGACGACGACGACGACGACCAAATAGCAGCGATTACCCAGATAGAACCACTGTGTAGGGCAGCAAGCTACAAGATCTCAGCACTGTTTGCAGCCCCGCTGTGCCTGCACTCGCCAACACCAACAACATCCAGGTTACACAAACACGCACTCGCACATCGCACATCATCGCGTCGCGTTGAGCGCACTTCGTTCCTCTTCATCCTTCTTTCCTCCTCCCTCCTCTCCTCGACCCTCCTTCCCTGCCTCCTCCTCCTCCTCCGCTCCTTCTTTGAGCCCGCCACAAAATAGCGCTCAGGGCCAATGTCACGGCAAACATCTTCCAGCCTCTTCTCCGGCTCGGGGAGGAAATCGGGCATCTCCCTGGCATTCAGCGGTGCAAATGGTGCTGCATCTCCGGGTGCCAACCTTCCCCTCAGAGAACGACTCGCAGCAAGGTCACGGGTCACCAACCTCGGAATCCTCCTCCTCTTCTCCGTGACCTTCTTCAGCGTCTTCCTCAATCTGAGGTATACATTTCGATCAAAAGCCCCCATACCGCCGCCAGGGTTTGGCTCCTGGACGTCCTTTCATGGCGTCACACCAGCCGAGCTGCAGGCAAACCTCCCCGCGCCCCCGCCGGGCTCAAACCACCTCGACCATCTCGTCATCGTCGTGGGCCATGCCGTCTGGGGTGAGTGAGCCTGACCAGTGTCGCTGCGGAATCATTGCATTTACTCACCTGATCCACCTTCCATCACATCCGCTCTCCTCTTGGCCTTCAGCTGGATCCGATTTTGGTGGCAGGTCAAAAGACGAGAATTGGATCCTCGAATCGTACCAGCAGGGCGGCAGCGTCAACACCTTTTGGAAGCACATCCAAAAGGGTCTCGAGATTGCAGACGCAGATCCAAAGGCTCTCCTCGTCTTCAGCGGCGGTCAGACTCGCACAGTGTCCCTTCAGACCGAGGCCGAATCATACTTTTCCCTGGCCATTTCCTCCGGGATGAACATTCCCGTCTTGCAAGGATACGACTTTTCCGTTGATGGTACCTCCAAGTCGAACCCCAAGGCCATCAGTGCCAATGCCAACGACGTTCTGGGCAAGGGTGCACATGCCAATGCTGGCGTCCCAACCGCCAAGGGCCTGCAAGGCGCAAGGATGACGACGGAAAACTTTGCCCTCGACTCGTATCAGAATCTCGTCTTCTCCATCGCGAGATTCAGAGAGTACACGGGCTCCTTCCCCGAGAGGATTACCGTCGTTGGCTACGGCATGAAGAAGAGTCGCTTCGAAGAACTGCATGCAAAGGCACTACGGTGGCCGGTCAAGAGCTTCATTCGCGGCCAGAAGCGCTTCCATTATGTTGGCATCGACGATGATGGAGACACAAAGTCGGAGTACGAGGGCGAAGTGAGTGGGCGTCAGGCCACGTTTCTACTATCGTCTTTGCCGTTTGCTGATCTGGCATATACACATTTCACTGCGATACTCCTGAATCCGTCCCGAGCAGAAAATCAAGGGCTACAGGCTTTTTGAGCGCGACATGTATGGCTGCCACGGCATCCTCTTGGTGAGTCATATGGCTCGTCATCCCTGCCTTTGCATTGAGCGCATTCATTGCTGATGCATGCCCATCGGCGCAACACATAACAGGAAAAGAGGCGGTCTCGCAACCCTACACGCCGTTTCCACCCATATTATACCTCGGCGCCCGAAATCGCCGACCTCTTGAACTGGTGTCCGGCTGACGGAGTCGGCCTGCAGGGCGTGTACCCGGACAGTCGTGAGTCCTGCCCCAGAAAGTCCGTCTGTGCGTATTGTTGCTGACAAGAATCATCTGCTCCCCTCCCCTCGATGTTCTGCACAGTGCCGTGGGATCTTCGCGTCACTGGTGAATTGAGCGGATGGGGTCGTGCGACGTCAAAGGTGAGTCCGTCGCGCGTACTTCGATCACTGGGAGGAGCGATGCAGCCCGCCGACATTGACTGACGCGATTCCAATCTACTCTACGTTCCTCACCTGACATACTCAGTTCCGGCAAGAGCACGGCGCGAACTGGCAGGGCCCGTCGGACTCGAAATGGCTCGAGCTCGGCAGAGAGCCTCATTAAGATGCCCCACCGTCGCTCTCCTTGGGCATGCGGCTCCAGTCAGAACAAAGCGACTTGACGCCTCGGAAGCCCGCGCGTCGCTGTCAGATACCCCTTGAGCTGAGGCTGCTCACTGGGCGGCGTGGCGCAGGCCGATACACGCCGGACGAGCCGCAGACGGTTGCCGCGTCGGTATTGGAGCGACGTTGCATATATGCGCTGGGACATCAAGGGCTTCCGGCCTCCGCTCTCCCCGCACCGTCCTTCGACTTTGGGCTTTCAATCGGGACAATGGGGCGCCCAGTCGGCGCTTGCGTGCCACTATTCTGCGGAGCGATCACACTCCCTCTCCCGAGCACATCCTATATTTGCTCACCGAGAACCCCGCGCGCTCGCTCGCTTGATTTTGACTGTTGCCCACCCTGTACGCCCATCGTGGCCCTTGCTTTCCCCCGTGTAGTGTATCGCGTATCTCTTCTACCTTGTCCCTGTACGGAATTGCACAAGAATCTGAAGTAAAATCAATCGCATTGCTTGCAATCGGAATGCCACACTTGGCATCACGTCACTCGCTCTCCCGTCACCATCGCTGTATGGCCTCATGCTCCCTGCGCTGACCCGCCAAGACTTCGCGATACGACGGCCGAGATCTCCGAGGATTCGAAGAGAAGTCCTGGTCTTGCCTGTCTCGGCGGGGCCGCTGTCCGTCCCCTCGTCTCCTCCTTGGTGCGTCATCGCCATCGTCACGCTCATTCACATCGTGGGCGCCGATGAGAGCGTCCATCTCATCGACGATGCGGAGCGCCTCCAGCGCGGCGAGCGACAGCTGACGAGTCTCTACGTGTCGCGGTGCATCGGCGCTGTTTTGCGTGGGACTCTTGGGTGAGGCAGTGTCGTTGCCCAGCAGCTCGAGCGATGATGACGACGACGACGACGACGACGACTCGCCCTCTCCCCTGGGATCGAGCACACCCAAGTCGAGACCCAAGACCTCATCGTCGATTCCGCCCAAGTCCCGGACCATTGCCCGTGAAGGGCGAGCGCTAGGCGATGCAGCTCGCTGCCCTACGATGGACCTCCGCACGTCGTCCTGTATGGACTGGACAACACCGAGGAGCGAGCGCGCGTGGATGACATTGCCCTGGCTGTCTGTGTTTCCCTCTCCCATGCGACCAAGGACGCCCGTCTCGCGTGCCTCTCGTAGGAGTTCGAGGCACCCACGGAGGTCGCCCATGTGAGACCAGCGTGTGCGGAGGGCCTCGGCGTAGAGCTCTGGCGTGCAGCCTAGCACGAGGGACTGCGGTCCGAGTGCGCGGGTAATCTTGGGAACGCAGAGTGCCGACATGGGTGCTTTTAGGCGGTCTCGGAAGTGGATGAGGAGGCGGTGCAGGACAGGCGCATAGAATGCGGTACCCACGCCGTACGGTGGCGTAAACTCGTCTTGCTCCGAGTTTGAGTCACCATGCGCCGAAGGTCTCCGTACTTTGATGATGGCTTCCGAGAGCGACAGGTGAGAATGGTCGCGGAGTCCCCAAATCTCTCTGGCTGCCCATGCCCATAGATCCGCCTCGTTCATGCATAGATTCATGGACTGTTTTGCCTCGTCGACGCCAGCGTCGATTTCAGCCTCACTGAGTTCTGCGCCGATGCCTTCGCGCAGACGAGCCAGGTGCATACCGCTGCCCTGCATTCTTCTCCTCCTGTCATCTGGCCGCCGTTCGTAGAGGTCAAAGAGCTCGTTCCGCCTCGAGAATTCATTGAGAGAGTAGCTGTCCAGTGGCGACTCGCCCTTTCCGCGCATTGCAGCGTGTGCCTCCGAACCAAAACCCGCACCAACGTCTGCTAGGAGCTTGTTCCATTGTCGGCGTTCAGAGGCGTCCAGGGGCGTGCTGTGGCGAGTACTCTGACGGCGGTAGAGGGGGACAGGGCCTTCCCGGCGGACTCTGCTTGGTGCCACTCGGGAGTTGAAGGCATCAGGAGAGCTCAGCAGCGCATCATATACGTTGGAGTTGCTCGTGCTCGTGCTCGTGCTGCTGGAGCTACTGGTCGGCGAAGAAGGGATTTCATCTGCCGTCTCTACCGCCGGTGCCGGTGCCGGTGCCTCTTGCCGTGGCTGCAACGAATCAACCGGCGAGGGGGCATCATCTGGCCTATCCTCTCTGAGAGATGGCGATGTATGCAGAGCGCGGACTGCTGCCTGATATACTACATGGTCCCGAAGAGAAGCTGGCCTGGAACACCGTATTTGCCTTTGTTGCCAAGCCTTTGTCGCGGCTCTCCGCGGGAGCCGAGTGGTCGAGAAGTGGGCGACTGCAAACGACGATAAAGGGAAAGTGGGGCGTGGGATGCTCATGTTTGTGGAAGAAAGGATGTCAAGGGGGAGGGGGGGGAGGGCGATATGGAATGGCAGGGAATCTTTCTGGCTGTGGGAACGGTGGAGGAAAGCTTGGGAGTCCTTTCCTGTCGGGCCCAATCGAGGGCGAGGAAGTCTTCCCAGCGAGTCGCGCCGCGGCATCCCCCGCCAAACAATTTTCGCGCCGCCTGGAGGTGCCGTATTGGATTGTACCGGCAAGTGAGCATTGAAAGACCACTGAGGCTTGCACACCTCAAGGGCGTTCATTAGAATGCAGATTTGCGCTGGAGCGCTTGATTCATTGCTACAAGAACAGATTGTGGCGGGACCCACGGAAAGCTGAGGCTTGATCCACAACGCTGGCCAAGGGACCCCACTTGGATGGACCCCATCAAGGAGATTCCGACGTAGGCTGGGCAAGTGACCGACTGGTCAGTCGTAGGAGAAGTACATGGGGAGGTTACACGTGATGACTACAACAAAGGAAGCCCAGGAATTCCAGAGCACAGGGGACATACGTTGAGCAGGTTGGAGCAGGGTAGGTCGGAGCAAAAGAGAAGAGCATAGGGTGGCAGAAAGCCAAAACGCGGCATTTCGCGGCATTAAAAAGGGAGGAAGCAGCATGTTGAAGGAGTACTGGTGTGCTATAGGAGCAACTGCAAATGCAACGATTATGCGGTAGTGGCGGGGTCCGAGACGCCTGCAGGAATCTTCTTGCTGGTGTTGCGCCAGCGGATGTCGCTCCACTTCCAAGGCTTGTTGAGGGGCGACTCGGCGCCAGTGTAGATGAGGGCATCGTAGATCAAGCAGCCCAAGGGTGCGCCGACCAGGGGGCCGAGCAGAGGCGTGTATGCCCAGTACCAGGCATCAAATGTCCACAAGCCGCGGTAGCCGACAATGGAGAGGGCGATACGTGGTCCCAAGTCTCGGGCAGGGTTGACAGCATATGCCGTCTGCCATCCGAGAGTGGCGCCAATTCCAGTGATGAGCCATAGAAGGACCAACGGTGCCATGCCATCCGGCGGGGGTGTGTTGGAACCATCGTTGACGGCGAGGATGACCATGAGCAGAATTGCACTGGCATACACCTCGTTGTAGAAGCCGATAATGCGCGTGCCCTTTGTCATGATAAAGTCCGCGGGGAACGTCGTAAAGTATTGAGCGCTGAGCTGCGTCTGTTCGGGGTCTACCATCCGCACGGGGATGACGTAGAGACCATAGATGCACAAGGCGCCAAATGTTGCACCGACGATTTGAGCGAAGATGTAACCGGGAACCTTTTTCCAGGGGAAGCCGCGGAAGAGGGCAAGCGAGACGGTAACGGCCGGGTTGATGTGGCCAGACACGCCACCGCACACGTAGACGGCCATGGCGACGGCGATACCCCAACCAAAGGAAACACTGAGATAGTTGCCCTTTTGTGCCGTCGGGTCGACCTCGGCACTGAAGAGGGCCTGGATGTTGATACCGTCACCAAATGTCATGAGGATGAAGCAGCCCAGAGCCTCGGCAAAGGGCTCGCGAAGGCGGTAGCGCAACTTGGCCCAAGGGTTGGGGAACTCGTAGTCGTCGACGTCGCCTTCGACGATGCCACGCTCGGCTTCCAGGGGGTCGATGATCGTCGTCTTGGTATCACGCTTGTCGGAAGCGGCATCCGACTCGCTGTGGTGGTCTTGGCTACGCGCGCATGTAGCGATGGGTGGCATGCCTCCTCCCTTTGTGTCATCCATTGCAATGTTCTCCGTCACCACTCGCTCCAGCCTCTCGGCATGGCCACGGTGAGCGTGGCTGACCTCCTCACGAACTGTGGAATAAAGACGCGGAAGAGAGTCATGTGCATTCGTCAGTGACGTTGTTCTAGACGCAGGTCATGTGGATGGCGTGTGCTTGTACGTGTGTTTGGGTTTGTGTGCGCTGTGCGCTGTGCATTCGGACTCTGGGAACTCACCTACGGACCTCAGCCTCTCGACGAGGTTGTGCACATCGGCTGCTGACAATCCAGGCGCGGCGCCTCCACCTCGAACGAGGGGCGGCGTGTTGGCGCCCGAGCCGCCCCTCGAATGAGTGGTGCTCTTGGTGCCCCAGCCTGCCGTACCGGGTTCTCTTGCACCCGAGTCGGCAATGGTATGTCCAAGGGAAAACTTGGTCTGATGGGCCCGAGGGTCGATGACGCGTGGTGCGACTTCGCTGTTGGCGTGAGCCAGGGACCAAGCAGGCGTCTTCTTGTAGTGGCGGCCCGTCTTGCGGTCCCGAACGACATCGTGCACAGACGTGTCGATGTGGTCATGTGGGTCGATGGCCTCGAGGTGGTATCCATCCAATGGCTCGGTGGAGTTACGGCGCGAGGGAATGTCGATGACAGTTGCAACATCCCGCGCACGCGCAGACGTCACCTGTTGGTGGGCGTAGCCGCCGTGAGTGTCACTCATGATCTCAGAGGCTAGGGAGGGGGGCCGACAGAGTGAGTGAGAAGGGGTTGTGTGGGGGCCCGGCTGTGGGGTAAGTGGATGCGGGGGAGGAGTGGGGTGATAGGATTGCGGAGAGATTGTTTGGAGAGGAGGGAAAAGGTGGGGGAATATAAGTGAAAATGGACCTGCCCGCGCCTGATCCGGGCCAAGTAGCGCAGGGCGGCTTGAGCTTGGGCCTTGCTTGGCTTTCGCTGCTTCCGGGCGGAGTGGAGAATCGCCCTGCCTGTCGTCCCGGTCGGGTCTCAAACGGCCCGCTTCAGCCGTGTCAGCCTTGGAACCACGTTGGAGCAAGTTTTTCCTGGTTTTCCTCGGCAGTGCCGCAGGGCGCCTAGGGTGCGTGCGTTACCTCGTACCTTACCTGGCTTTCCCGTTCTTCGTCAAAGCGACCGAGTCCCGGTTGCAAGGCTACTACACCCTCCTGCCTCTGTCAAGGTGCGGTGCCTTGCGGTTTTCGTGGACTTCACCTCTGCATGAAGGGCCCTGTCCTCGACTCGCATTCTCCGACGCCTTTTTCCCCACCCCCAGGCCCACGTCTGTGCGCCCGCATGTCGAGTGGCCCCGGGTGGGGGAGCTTGGTTCAGGCTCCGGCTAGACCAAGCTATGTCGATAACAGGCTGGCTGCTGGGCTGTGGCGAGGTAGGTGGGCGGGCGGACGGCGGACGGGCCGTGCTATCCGCGACAACCATTGGTCCGAATGCTTTCTTTGAAGTCGAGCTCGCTGCGAAACCTGAATCTCGAGGCGACGGGCTGCTGCGTGCAAATCCCAATCCGGCTCAGCGGCCGAAGAGGAAGAGAAGAGAGCAAGCAGCGAAAGTAGCGTGTGAACTGAGACCCGCTCTGCAGTGCCGCAAAGTTCTGGCACTGTTGCGGACGAAGGCGCAAGTGCGTGCAGGTAGCGGGCGCGGGTCGGAGTCCAGAGGACGGTGGCGTTGTGCAGGCGTGCAGCCCGTGACGTGAACAATAAAAATCTGCATGCATGTCAGCCGAGGGCCGGGTGCCGGAGGAGAGACGACGCGACGGATGCTGCGACGACTGACGACGACTGACGACGACGACGACCGTTGCGGGCACCTCGCTGCACCAATGGCCCGCCGGGGCGCACAGCCAAAGTCTTGCTCTCGCCCGCCTGCCCAGGATCAGCCCTAGCGCCCGCCGCGGCGCTGCATTGCTCTCGTGACCTGCGGGAACGCAGTCCCATCTCAGGGCCTACGCGCCGCATCTGCTCTGATGCCGCTCGGTGATTTCTCTTCCCGAGAGCCGAGCAAGCAGACCCGCGCTCGGCAACTTGAATCACGGCGCAAGATGCCATGCAAGCAGTCTGCCCTGGGACCTGCGGTGGCCAACCCCGGTGTACCAGACCACCGAGTGAGACCAAAGGCGACGCCTGACAGGACGGCACCCAGCGAGCTGCGCCCCGCCTGTGTTGTCGCTCACATCCATACAAACACGTTGGGCGTATGTCGCTGGGGGCGTCGTACTCCTGCGCCCAACTGTGATCGGACAGGCGAGAGGAACCCACCACTGGACCTTCGCTACCATTTTCGCCATGACGGAATAGCTGCTCCTTTGTGCCGCCCGAGACAAGACGGCTGTGTCGAAAATCTGCGGCTGCGGCTGCGGCTGCTATCCAGATCCAGATCCACGACGCCGGTCGCTCTGGGTTGCTTCGCAAGTCGTCCATGACTGTGCGGGGCCAAGAAAAGGCGCCCAGACAGAGCCCATCGGGCCCACACGCAGAGCAAGCAGCAACCACTGCCTGCAAGCACCAAAGGGCCATTCCGGCTCCCTTGGCTGCCCTCTCCGGCCCGGCTGCAGGTGACCTTGCCTCTTTTTGACCACGGCTTGCCCTCTTCTCAGCCTGCAGATTTTCTTGTCAAAGAGGCGCCCACACGACCACTTGACGCCCGCCCTCCCACCCGGGCCCTTCTGCATCGACGCGCCAATTTCGTCTCCTGCACCGCGTTGCACCGCGTGACGTGACGAGACCACGCCGCTGTCAGAACTGCAGACGCAAAGCGACGCGGCGCTGGGCTGCGCTCGTGGCGGCCATTTAGAAGACCGCACACTGTCGACACACTGCCACGGTCCGGAAAGAGCCCGATGAAGTAGGCTGTGTACGATATCGACCACGGCCCTCCTCTCCGTCTTGGTTGATTCCATACAGAGGGATGCTATTCCGGATCGAAACCGTTTGCTCGCGTAGCCGGCAGGATCTTCCCAAACGGAGACTTCGCGTCTCAAAGTGCTGAGAGAGTGAGAGACGGCTGGGTGGTCATCATCGCCTCGTTCCTAGTCGATGGAGCCGTCGACGAGATGAGCCGACCAAAGAGCACAGGTGCGGCACTTCAGGCTCATTTGTCTGCAACAAAGCCCAAGCCCCGTCTCGCGCTATAAGCCAGCTCGTCCCGCAGGCCTGACGACAGGCCACGCTGAGGAACGCAGAGGAGCGTACACTGTGCAACGAGCTCCTGCGCCACTTGACTTAGTCAGAGCCAGAGTGCCAAGACAAAACCCTACATTGTACAGCGCCAAGTGAGCCCACTGCCCAGTCGGACGTCGGAGTTCCTCCAGCCCGCAGTCTAGTCCAGACTCTGGGGCTCTAGGACCGCATGAAAGGCAACCCATCCGCGGCAGTCTGAAGAACGCAAACACGACTACGATCATTCCGCTCCATCACTAGCTCACCCACTCTCTCCAGACCACCGAGTGAGTACCGATGTACGACCTTTGTCCTCCACGTAGGGATGCGCGGGGGCGAGGCCCGATCTCTCCAAGCGAGCCGAGCCGAGCCGCTGCCATGCCATGCCATGTCATGCCATGCCGTGTTGTGTTGTGTTGTGTTGTGTCATGCCATGCGTCGTTGTGGCGCCCTCAGCTCTCACTTGCCCGCGTAACCAGGCGCTTGCTTGCCCACTTGGGCCAAACCGGCTCGGGTCCATCGCTCTCGGGCCGGCCCAGTCGGTGGCGGTGGCGGTGGCGACGCGAGCGCTGCCACTCCCACTCCCGGACGGGACAGCAGCGACAACTCCGCCGAAACTCTCCTACAGCGCCGCCGTATGTAACCATCTGGACTGCGTCCCCGTGAAGGCGCAAGGGACGCAAGATATTGTGGTCCTGATCGCCTGATCGACACCAGCTGCGGCTGCGGTTGTGAATGCTCTTGCGTCAACCTGATAAAGTGCCCATGGGGTATTGTAGTGCAGCTCGACCCAAGGTGTGCTCCAGTGCTTGTTTACGCAAAAGACTCAGGAACACACCAATGTAGAATAGGGCCCCACCTTGTACCTTGCAAGTGCCTTGCAGAGTGTCTACCGTGCAGCAGCGCCAACCTCCCATCGGAGCTCGGCGTTCAAGCTGCCTTTGCGCCGATGGAGCCGGCCAAAAGCAAAGCCATTGGTTGGGTCCTAGTAGGTACTCTTGATCTGTTCGTGCGCTGAGTCTCTGGCACCGGCGGGGCCGGATCGGCCTCTGCGTGTGCCCACCCTCAGCAGCTCGCGCCGTTGCGAGCCCTCGCCGGTCGAACCCGATGAAGCAAGCATTCATGTGCACCCGCGTACGATGAAAGGACGTCAAGAGTCATTCGATTCGGTATAGTACAGTATCTGAGCACGTCGGACGTGGAAACCAAACATCGCCCTTTCAACGGGCCTGTCTTTGCATCTACTTCACCGTGAGATACTTCTCCATCAACCCCCTTGCGCCCCTCGGATTCCCATTCAACGTATAGATCAGACTCAGATTCCAAGCTGCTTCTCGATAGCAGTCGAACCCTGCCGCCTGCTTCGTGGTCCCCTCTTTTCCCCGCCCTTGAGCGTCGTGCGCCCGCAAGACAGCTTCGTAATGTGGCACGGCCATGTGCAAGAGTCCGAGAGAGTGCAAAGCTCGACCGTGATTGTACGTTGCCTCGATCCAGGCCTCCGACTTGGGCGAGGCGGAATCTGCGCTGGCTGGCGGCCGCGTGTCGTCATTCGCCGCACGGCAGCGCAGCTCCCGATAGAAGGAGAGAAATGAGAGACCTTGGATGAAGAGGTGGTGTCGATTGTCCACTTGGCGGTTGCTGATCCGACCAAAGGAGGCCACTGCGACGAGGAGGCAGGCGAGGGCATCGTGCGGTGCGCGGGCATAGGCTCGGAGGGCATAAGCAAGGGCGGCCTGGGACGAGCCCGCGGCGAAGAGGAAGTAAGAGTAGTGCGCTTCGCCCATGGGATTGTGCTTGGTCGGCGGAGCTTCTAGGGCAGGCTTCTCCTTCTTGACCTTGGCGACATTGGTGCCGCTGCCGATGGCTGCATTGCGTATCCGTTGGCGTCCGCCCTCGTCACTATCATCCCCTTCTTCCTCGTCTTCGCCCTCTTCGTCATCATCATCGCCGATCTCGGTTGCTGCATCGTCATCGTCGTCATCGTCGTCGTTGAGCATCGCGCCTCGCGAAGAGACAGCCGACGACCCGCCTGATCCACCTGCTGCATCGACGCCGCCTTTGCCGACTGTGGTGCTGTCTCTCAACTTGCCAAGGACGATGTACCTCCCCGTCGCTTCCGCAAGTTGGTGCTTCCGTCCAGAGGCAACGGCTTCGTGAATGCGTGACCGCCGGACAATCATCTTGGAGACTCTGGCCTCGGAGAAGTTGTCCAGACCGTAGAAACCGGCCGCGTGGGCGATCGACGTGGTAATGCGCAAGGCCTCGTTGTTGAATTGCCACCGATACGGTAGCCAGCGAATGACCTCGAACGTCTTTGCATGGTCTCGCGCATACGTTGCACATGCGGCGCGACAAAGCTCGATGGCGC
Organism: Quambalaria eucalypti; assembly: GCA_004016185.1. Classification (NCBI taxonomy): domain Eukaryota; kingdom Fungi; phylum Basidiomycota; class Exobasidiomycetes; order Microstromatales; family Quambalariaceae; genus Quambalaria; species Quambalaria eucalypti. The sequence continues at coordinate 61,470 of RRYC01000319.1, forward strand.
TCTTTCGACTGTCCGAATCGATGATGATGGACTCTCTAATATGGTCAAGGAGCTCATAAGCGCCTCTCAGGTTGCCGATCTTTGTCTGGACAAAGGCATTCTGTGGAGAAAAAGTGTGGCGAAAGGGCATAGATTTGCACCAGAGACATGAGTTGACGCTACGCCCCCATAGATTCGATCTCGGCCTACCGCTCCCCAGGGCTCACCTTCATGAAAAGCTCGATCCATTCCTCATTGTCAATGCCGCGGAAATTCTGCAATTTGGCGGGCGTCGTCATTTCGTCGACCATGACAGACTCTGTCACAATTTTGTCTCGAATCCTCGCAAGCATATGGCTAGCTTGTGACGTCACATCGCGATTGGACTGATGCCCGTGGAAATGATCGCGGGTCGCTCGAGCGTCGTATTGTCGCTTTCCAGACTTCTTCTTGCGCATGAACAATTGCGGCGTGCTGCGGAAACTATCGACGAGACGGCCGGCCAGATCGAGCCAATCCCGTGTCGCCGTGAGACGCCGTACGAGGCTTTCTTCGGATTCTTGAGCTTGGAGAAGACCATAGCGCCGGGGAATGTCGGCTGGAGACGTTGAACCATTGCTCAGACCGATGATGACATTGCTTTGCCACCATCCCGGGATGAAGACATCTGCCTCTCGGACCCGCAGCCTCCTGAGCAAGACAGCAGCTTCCTCTTCTCTGGCTCGTTCGATCCTTTCCCGATCTTCTGGTCGGAGAGTCTTCCGCCTGCGACCCTTGACCTTGGCCTTGGAGATGCCTGAGGCTTCCACCTCGTCAAAGAGGCTCATTGTAGCCCGCGTGGAGAGGAGGGGGTCGTACCCATCGGTGCTTTGGCCCTCTGCCCCGTCATCCTCGGGCACAGCTCCTTCGCGTGCCTGCATGACTTCATTCACGAGCTGGACCGCCTCGGCAACTTTGCCCATTTCTTCGTATGTCTGTGCCAAGCGATACTTTGTCTGTATGTCCTCGGGCTCGGCTTGCAAGACTGCTTCGAAGCAGGAGGCAGCCTGATCGGGGTTGCCAGTGGCTTGGTGGCAGATGCCAATCTTGACGTACACGGCCGGAACTTGCAGAAAGTCGAGCTCGACCATCCTGCCTAGAATGTTGAGGGCCTGATCGTACCCGTGATTCTCGATGAAGATGTCGGCGAGTTCGAGATATTGCTCCGAGTAGTCTGCTGGATCCGTGTACTCCAGATACATCTCATAGTGGCGCACTGCTTCTTCCTTGTCTCCCATGCGCAAGCGAGCATGGCCGAGGCGCAGTCGGAATTGCAGGTCCAACGGCTCGTATACTGGCGCCATCTCAACGCGCCTACCATACTCGACCTTGTTCGTCCGCCCGTCCTCCCTCGTAGGATCGAACTCGCGATCATCCTCGACGACTTCGTCCCAAAATGTCTCTGTTCCTCTGCCTGCCAGCCATCGTGCTCCTTGCCTGAGTGCGTGGAGCGCAGAGAGAGCTTCGTTGTTGAGTAGCAGCAAGTCGGCAAGTGTCGCAATCTCAGATCCCCTGTAGCTTGCGAACCGAAGACCTTCGCCCCTACTCGGGTCTGGGAAGTGTTCCATATTGAAATCCCGGCTCTTCTCCAGGAGCTCGATGGCCTGCCTGCGCTGTTCAAGAGAAAGTAGCAACGGAATAAGCTCGCCCAGTACTTCGCTATTGTGCGGCCGCAGTTTCAGAAGTGTCTTGAAGGCGGCGGCGGCCTCCTTTGCGTCATTCAGATCCCGCAGGAGACATGCCTTGTCCCACATGGCATCCAGTACGTCGCTCTTGTCCTTTTCTTCACTGGTCCTGATTGCCTGATCAAAACAGTAGACGGCTTGACGATCGAGCCCACATTCGGCGCTCTTGTGCGCCAGGGTGATCCAGAGGTCGGTTGCATGTGGTGTCAAGCTAGCTTCGATGATCTTGGCTTGAATCTCCTTCTCGATCAAGTCTTGCTCATGGAAGCAGCTGGCCAGTGTTGCCCACGCAGTCCGGATGGTCGGCTCAATTCGAATGACCTCCTGCAGCTTCTCTATTGCTTCATCAAGCGACTGATTGACATATGCAATGTTGGCATCTTGCAACAATCGAGATACCTCGGGAGATATTGCCGTCTGGGGCATCGTTCTCCTCATCTTTTGTCAAGGGAGCGGATGTGAACGTGGTCATCAGTATAAGTGGATGAATGCTAGATGAGAGAACATGATCGAGCGGCGTGTATGCACTCACCCTCTTCTTCTGAGACTTGAATCCACTGGCTGCCATAATCTCATCATTGAATGCTTGATTGTCCATCGGCTCGTCTAAATCATCGGGCGGAGGCTCCGGGCCAGAGCCTACTCCACCGATACCTTCCATCAATCGGCTAATGTAGCAAGATCGGAGAGTCAGTGCCTTGTACAAAGACCCAGCGGAAAGGCATGTCTGGCAAGGCACTCACTTGAGTTCGTCTGCCTCTACCTCATGCTCCTCATCCCCTCTGTGCGCCAAGCGAGTCTGATTGCGCCTCTGCTGCGCAATATCTCGCCATGCTTCGCTGCCGAGGGCATCCATGGCCATTCTTCGGCTCTGTTGGGCCGTCAGTCGAGATCTCTGCCACTCGGATTCGTCTCCTACATTGCGCAGGTCAGGGATCCCGCCTCTCAAGCCGGAGATGGCCGCTCGACTCCTCTTCGATTGGGTATATTCCTCATCTGCACCTGAGCCAGCGGCGTCACTCGCATCCGAAGGACGCCATTCGTCATCGGACTCTGGCTCGCTGTAAATCTCGGGTGGGAAGTCGTCTTCGTCGTATGCCGAGCTTCCTTCTGAATGACTGTCCGAGCCCCATTCCTCATCTTGACGTCCTGAGGCGGGTCGCGAAGAAGGCCCGGCTGAGGCCATGGTGAATGTGGCGGTAAATGCAGCGGCGGCGGCGGCGAGCTAGTGTGGTGGGGGAGAATAGATGCAGCTGTCGTATGGTCTGATAAAGTGCTCCTTCACCCCAGGCGGGCAGGGGCTGATTGTAGGGGACGGACGCGTCGTTTGATGTTTGTGCTCTCAAAGTCGAGTTGCCGGCGGTCCCTGTGGAGACGCGACGCGTTTCATCGATTCGCAATCGATTGCTCGTGTTGGCGTGGTGATTGCCAGTGGTTTAGAGTTCGTTTCGGCAGGCGGTGACGAAGATAAAGGAGGGACGCAATCGATGAAGCTTGGCAAGCATTGCTGCCATCGAAGTCAAAATAAGCCATCTCGATTGCCCAGAAAGTTGCCAGGAAGTCACGTGACCTCTCCATACCGGCGGACGGGCCACCCTCAATTCTGCACTGTGCGCTCGAAGCTTCGCAGCTCGAGTTCGCTTGGGTGAGCCATTCGGTGTCGTGTGCGATGGTCTGGAGCTTTACCTACTAGTGGTCAGTCTGTCCATCTAGCTTTGATTCCCACCAGACTCGCACGCCACCCTCACTGACTTCCCAACCGACAATTGCAGCTCCTCGTCCACCACCATGCCAGTAAGTTTACCTGGCACACAGCGCGCCCTGCTCATGCGCCGCAGAGCCAAGGTCTCTTCAGAGCATGCTAGGCTTGAGTCAAGTCAAGCTAACTGCTTTTCCCTTCCCCACATTCCTTCTCTACACGGTGTCGCTCTCTCCTTGTACCCTGTAGCGACTCGCTTTGCAGCTCAAGGCGCAGATGGAGAACGTCACGGCGCTGCGCCCCGCCACAGATGACTATGTTCTGATGGTCCGAACGAAGTGCAACTCATGCCACGAGGAGCACCCCAAGCTCGTCGGAGTCAAGCCAGGGTCGAAGATTGAGATGCAGGGCGGAAAGGGCGTTGCGGACCTGGTGATGAAGTGTCATGTGAGTAGGCGTGGTATTTCGGCAAGCAGGGCGGATGAATGGTGCAGCAACGGTGTAGCTGGACGCTCTAGAGCACACTTATGTCGCGAAAGTGGCCATGAAGCTAAATCGAAACTCAAACTTGCTCGAATCTATGTCAGTTCTGCAAGCGCGAAGCCTCGGCCAGTGAGTACACTGACTCTTGAAGCGCATATAGCCATATCAACCTCTATGTAATCTGCTTGTGCGCTGCTGACCTCCCGCGCGTCGTTCCTCGCCATCCTTGGACTGCACAGAATTCGAAGAGCCCACTCAGAAGGCACCTCTCTGGACGCCTTACAGCCCGCCCGAGGATGATGGAGCTAATTGGCAGACGCTGTGCATCCTCGACGCAAGGGGGCTGGACTTGGTTGGGTGGGAGCCAGAGGTGAGTCAGGCCGAGGTGGTATTGCAGGAGCCTTTTGCGCCATTCGCCGGCCTCACGCTGCCAACAAATGCTGACGTGCTGCGTGCATGTCTTCAAATGATAGGGCACCTGGACGTGCTCTTCTACAGCGTCCAAGACCAAATTCGAAGACGTCGAATTCGACGAGAGCAAGGAGTGGACCGACTACGACGAGAAGGGCGAGGTCCCTGTCAGCATCATGGAGCTCGAGGGACAGTGGGTCAGGGCCTGAAGCAACAAGTATTGGCCGAGACGGGAGTCCCTTTCTGTACACCATGTGCATTAGACAGCCCAGCGGAGGGGATGCAGAATCAGGGCATTGCCAACGTCCCCTCCTCATGAAAGAGCATAGTCGTGCTACGTGCGCTTCTGCCGCACACGTTTGCGAACGAGAGCACTGATGCTGTTCCTTGAAAGTGTCTCCATATCCGACCCCTCGGCGTGGTATGCACGAATCGATGATCACTTGATGCATTGTGTACATTGGACTATTCTACATCGTTTCACAAGCAGGTACAGCTGAGCTACAAAGCACAAACACAAGAACCATCACGTATCACACTGGCGCAATGCTGGGCACGGGCGGTATCTCAAACACCGGGAGGATGCAATGCCTCTTTATCACCAACACTGGCGACGCGGCCAATGAGTCTCGTCCTGCCTTCGCGCGTGATCAGCCTCACGCCAGGCTTGATGTACTCTGGCGAACGGAGGAACTGTAGGCGAAGCTTTGCTCGATCGCCTGTCCTGATCACGGGCTTCTCGTCTGATCCAACGGCAGCGGCCCCCGCCTGAGTAGCTGGAGTGGCCGTGCCCGCCGCGGTGCCGGGGGGAGAAGCCTTGGCGATGGCGACGATGCGTACAGTCTGGCGTATACCAGCGGCGTGAAGGACCATGCAGCTACCGGCGGAGAGGGTAGTGGCGTGATGCAAACACAGAATCTCGGCGTCGAAGACCATGTGGGCTTGTGGAGGAGCTTCACCTGGCCCACGAGGGGCAACCATGACCATGCCCTTGCGCACTTGGTTGCGGCGGACACGCTTCAAGGCAAACGACGCCGACTGACCTGCCCATGCAGAGGATACGGAGACTCGCTTGCGCTGGAAGGGGCGGTGGTGAAGGAGGGTTGTGTTAGATGGATGTGATTGAATCGAGACACTCTCGTCGTGCTTTACCTGCGCGCGAACTTACCTCAATCGACCGCACCGCCGTCTGCAAGAATTGCCCCAGCGAATCAGGTCCAATGAGAAGGTTGTCGCCGGTCCTGACCGTCCCGCTGGTGATAACTCCAGAGACGACGGTTCCGACGAAAGGCACGCTGAAGATGTCGGATATTTGAAGCTCAAAAGGAGCTTCCGTATCGAACTTGGTCGCGCTCTTTTGCGGCAAGATGTTGAGAAAGGCGCGCAACAACTCGAGGTTATGACCTGTGACGTTCGAGACTTGAAACTGTGCCGGGAAGGGTGAAGTTGCGTCTTTGTCAGGAAGGGACCAGTATGGCAGGTGCATAGTCCCGGGCGAGGAATCAGAGCTGAGACTCACAATGGGGCATATACGCTCCGAAGACAGCCTGAGGGCGCAATCAACGACTTGCTCCATGGTTTCGACAAAGACTGGAGTCTTGCGACAGCCTGGTGAGCGTAGCACCTTGGAAAGCTGTTTGATGGTAGCCTCGAGGATGTGCGGTGGGCACATGTCAATCTTGGTGATTGTGATGAAAACCGGTATCGACAGTGCCAGTGCCACACCGAGATGCTCCTTGGACATGCCGATCAGTCCGGCATTGGCGCCCACCATGAGCATACCATATTCGGGCATGTTCGCAGTCAAGCCTCCAATGGTGGTGCGCAGGTAGCGCTCGTGCCCCGCCAGATCAAGGAAGTTGACGATCTTGGCAGACCGAGCGCAGACCTCTTCCCAGGATAAACGCCGACCCTCTTCCTTGGAGCCGGCAGCGCTGACTACGTGCTCTCCGGTAGCAGTCAGGCCCAGTAGCTCCATGCCTACACTGCTGGTCCGCCCGCTCTCAATTTCGTGCTTGTGCCGAAACAAGTTCCTGTAGTGGTCGGAAGCACAAGGGGAGAATATGAGGTGAGACTTTCAGCTGAGCATTGGGTCGCCTGCCACATCTCGCGTGTACTCACACTCGAGCCTTGCCTCGGCCATCGTCCAGGCCGCCTTTTGTCAAGACACCCAGCGTCGTCGATTTGCCCGCGTCGACGTTTCCCACGCACGCCACGCGTATCTCCACAAAGTCATGTGCTGCTTCAGGTATCTGCCGCAGCATTACCCATGCCTGAGGAGACGCCTTCTCCACATCTCCTTCCGCGATGGTTTTCTCGGCCAACACTGTCACTGCGCATCCAGCAGGCTGACCGGCCTCTTTGAGGTTAGCCAGTATCCGGGCGTACTCGTCTGGAGACACAGCTTGCAACGAGCCATCGTCCGGGGCTTCTGGGTCGGCATCGAGATCCGACTCGGAGTCTGCGGCACCTGTTCCACCCGCAGAGTGGGACGATTCTCCGCTCTGAGGCGATGATCCGCCAATAATGAAGACGAGCTCGCCACCAAAGGCAAAGGCCCGAGCTCGAAGATAGGCTGCGAGGGAGCTCGGCGAGGGTCCAGACCCCTCGGCGGGGGGAACGTCGGGGCCGCCTGCGCTCGCATTCCCGGACAGGATCTTCTGCTTGATGGTCAATGACCTCTCTGTGCCTTGCTGCGCCTGCGACAGTGCCGCCACATGCTGAGCTTCTCCGTTCGTCTTTGTCTTGTCTGCTGCGTCTGCCGACTTCGAAAGCGCAGATCCCTCTTTTGGTGGACCTGCATTACTTATCCTTCCCCTCTGCTCCATATCATCTGCGAGGGAATCGAGGGTGTGCACGGAGTGAGGATGTTGCGGGCGAGGCTCGACTCGCCCGCCCGATATTGATGACATGGCGGTGTATCGCTGTGTGTGTGTGTGGAGCTGCGGGCGGGAGTTTGGCGGAGCTCGATGGGCTGGCGCGCTTTGGAGATGATGCGAGGCCAGCTGTGAGCGATGTGATTCGAAATTGGGAGTCGAAATGAAGAATGCAGAATCTCAAAGTACTGTACTTGGGATCTACGATGACTCCACAGACCCGGCCTCGCCTTGCGCCACTTGACCAAGCTCCACTCAAGCTCACCCAATCACGCAGCCCCCGCATAACCGCCCCCGCATACTTGCATGTGCGACTCAGCCGCGGCCCTTCTCTGCCACGACATTCGCGTTCTTCTTGTTCCCGCGTTGCAATGGTACAGATTGCCTCCTCTCTCTCTTCGCTCTTGCCTCTCAACCCCGCTTCCATCACTACCTGCCCATGACGTCTATTCGCGCCATTCACCCAAAGCCCGACGTTTCCGGGGGCATCTCCTACTGGCAAGGCGTACCCGCTACCGTCGATGGCGTCCTGGGCGGGTACGGCGAGGGCACGCTGCCCCGCGTCGATGCCCTAGGGTCTCGCACCTTTCTCTTGAGCGTCTTGCCGCGCCTATCTGCCGTTCCACCCGTGACCGATGATCCGCGACAGTGGACCAAGGCGCGCATAGAGGCGCACACCACGCCGACGAGGGCTTTGGACTGCGGCGCAGGGGTGGGGAGGGTCACGCGCGACGTACTCAGCCTCCTCGTCGACGAAGTGCATCTCGTCGAGCCCGTGCGGAAGGTCAGTACCCAGGTATATAGTGCGAGGGCAATGTACGCCCCGCCATGGTATTCTGTCCCATCAAACGATTACTGACGCTGACCCACTCCTTGCAACCGCGTCCCTCTCCCCGCGCAGTTCCTCGTCGAAGCAGCGAACAACGCCCCCTCGTGGCCCTCGCTCAGCCGTCCCCCTTCCAAGTCGCCCTTCAAGGCTCGCAAGTCTGCCCACTTCCACGTCTCGACGCTTCACTCCATCGACCCAGCCAGACCGTGGAGCACTTCCGACGACGGCATTTACGCAGGCGGCGATGAGCGGCAGCGCGCAAAGCGGGCCAAGACGGACGTGAACGGCGGCGAGCCGAGTCAATCTACAACTTCTTCCGAGCAGATTCCCGCCGTCTTTGCTCCGGCAGACGCAGACGCAGACCATGGCGACGCCCCCGACCCCTCCTCCTCGCAGGAAACTCTGCGGTATGACGTCGTGTGGTGTCAATGGATGCTGCAGCACCTTTCCGACCCCGACCTAAAGAGCTTCTTCAAGCGCGCAAAGGGCTCTCTGGTAAAGTCCGACGGGATCATCGTCGTCAAGGAGAATGTATGCGCAGAGCGTGAAGATGGCACGGAAAACGTCTGGTGGGATGAAGAGGACAAGAGCATCACGCGGTCCAGTCAAGCCTATGAGCGCGTCTTTGCCGAGGCAGGGTTGAGCATCGTGCGGTGCGAGGTGCAAGAGGGGCTGCCCGAGGAGCTCTTCGTCGTCAAGATGTGGGCGTTGCGATGAGGTGTTGGCTACGAGCATACACGCGCTTGGCTTGTCACGGCGTGTTAATTTTATCCTTTCCCATGAGGAGGTCACGCTGGGTGCGCACATACCCAGGGCCAAGACCAGCAGGCACAGTCTTTACTTGGCGTCCGCAAAGTCCTTTATATTCAGATTCGCAAGTCTAGATTGTGTGTATTGAGTGGCAAGATGGAGCGCAGTGAAAGCAGGGCTGAAGCATATAGCATGGGGATGACTCAAACAAGAGAATATTCGCAAGAGTGGGACTATAATGACGTGAGGGCGGTCGTGGTACACCTCAGTGCCCAGGGTATTTCGGTGAGAGCCCCTCTCAACTCAGCCTCGAGACTAAATAGCTCAGCAGGCTCTCCTGCTCCTCCCCTGTGACACGGAGCAGCAGCGCAACGAACAGGGAGAAGGTCTCCGGCTCCTCCTTCTCCAGCTTTTCCAGGGAGGTAGCATCCAGCTTCCAAAGGACGCTGTTCAGCTCCGCACGGGTCGTGGTGTTGCGTGGCTGTCGCGACAGGAAGGAGAGCTGTTGCAAAAAAAGGAAGAAGATAGCGGTGAGCAAAAGAGCCAATCGGATAAGCAGCGAAGAGCACGTGTCCTGACTCACCTCTCCAGCAATTGTCCCCGCCAGCATCGCCTCATTGATCTCAAAGTCTTCTTGCTCAAAGTCGTACCTCGCCTTGAGCGCGCCGCTCTCAATGAGATAGAGTCCATCAGAAGTATCGCCCAATTCCCAGAGAAGTTCCTCGCGCAAAAGCTCGATGCGCTGAAAGTACTTTGTCATACGATGGAAGAAGCATTCGTCCATCTCGCTCGAAGCATAGGCCCCAAATGTGGCCATGAGCAGAGGGAATGGCTGTTCTTGCTGCTGAGACGCCGTCGGCAAGCGGCCTGTCTGAGTCTCCCCATCTCCCTGTGTGGCAGACCCGTTTGCGGACAGGTCTGCTTCTCGACAAGGGCCGGCCGGGGCTGAAGCCTCTTCCTTTTTGACTGCAGTCTTTGCGGCCTCGTGTAGATGGTGACGCCGGGGAGAGTTCTCAAAGGCCTCGTCGAGGATGAATGCAGGCGGCCGTCTGTCGAGGACGTCCATGGCTCCGTGGGCGCCAAGCGAAGCCTGCTTCAGCTGCTTGCCGGCCGTCAGGCCAGATGCATACATTCCCCGCAGATAGGAGTTCTCGGTCCATTCCAGAGCCTCGTTCAGGGAGGGGAAGGCCTCGACTTGCATACCGCGGTCTGCCCATAGCCCAACGCTTCGGAGAGCCATACCGATGTCACCGTCCGGGAGCAGGCCGCAAAAGACGAGTACGACGTCCTTGGCCTCGAGTAGACGCTGGATGCGCGTAAATGCTTCGGCAGCGGAGAAGTCTACGCCGGACACCAACGAAAAGTCGATGACGAGGAAGCGCATTGGCTTGTGTTGCCACGCTGCAATGTCCAAAGCACGGCGAATCAGCGCTTCAACAGAGTTGATTGTCGCAAAGAAGAGGAAGCCTTGCAGCTTGAGGATCTGCGTCTGAGTTCCTACAGCTTCCAGGAATTTGCGCTGCATCATGGGACGTCGCACCGTCGATCGGGCGATGCTGCCATCGAAGCATGCTCGGATCGTCTTTCTGCGCGACATTTGCACAGTGAGGAACAGGCAAGCAAGGCAGATGCCCGCCAAGATGCCGATGACAAAGTCGGCAAGCGACATGACGACGATGATGAACCAGATTGTAAGGTATTCCCAGCGGTTGACGCGGCCGACGGTGTCCCATACGGCTTCCTTGCAGAGGTCGATTCCGAGGAGGAAGATCAGGGCACCGACGGTGCTGACGTTGAGATAGTTGATCATGCCCGGGCCAATGACGAGGATGACGGCTGTTGCGCCGGCCAGCATCAGGCCCGAGAGCCTGCTACCTCCACCTACTCTGTAGAACAGAAGCGAATTGGAGAAGCACAGATAATTCGGCACCGTCGCAAAGGCGCCGGCAATGAGGTTGGAGATTCCGTGACCTGTAAGCTCGCGATCAACGTCGACGTTGTCTTCCTTGAGGCTGACACCCAGGGCGGGGACGTTGAGAGGGACGTGGAGCACCGAAAAGAATGTCAATGAGATCATCGTCGGCATCGTGTTCCAGATTGCACGAATGCTGGTTTGGGAGAAGTCGAGATAAGTCAGGTAGCGCCAGAAGGGTGCCTGGCCGGCCGCTCCGATGTCGAATACCCATCCATCGTGCCGCAATTGCTCCATCGACATTCCCAGGATCGGCACAGCGATAAGGTAGAAGATTGGCGTGATGGCGAGGAAGTAGACGGGCATTACCAGGGGATGGTGGACCTTGGTCGTGATGACGCGAAGGACAATCGCCAAGAGCAGGGGAGTGCCCCACAGCGCCACCATCTGGCCGGATTGGAAAAAGTACTGCAGGGTTGCAAAATCGTATTGGAACCCATTCTCGGCTTCCAGGCGACCTGCGACTTCCAAACCCGTCTCAATCAGAAAGACGCCGACGCCGCCGATGCAGCCGACCAGGATGTGTCGGGGGAAGAAGCCGATGAGGACACCAAGCTTGCAGACGCCCAGGAGCAGGAACGCCAGTCCCGTGAAGATTGACGATAGGGCAAAAGCTACCATCGTCGTAGCGACGACGGCCTTGGGATTATCGTCGCCGATGGTGGCGATGATCGTCGTGCATAGGATGTGATAGAAGGGAACGACCTGTGGAAGCGCAGTGGGTGTGGGCGAGGTACGTTATACATGTGTAAGGAGGCGTCAGGGATTGAGCACCGGGAAAGTCTACTCACCTCGATCATCATGCTTCCATTTCCACCCTTGAAGATCGATCCACCCAGTGTGAACGTCAGTTGGGCAATGACGCATGTAACGAAGAACATGCTGACTCCATCTCCGCCAAAGTCGGCAAAGATCGGATACGATGCCGGAAAAGTGATGAGACCATAGCTGACACCATCCAGAATGTTCATGAGAACGCCCAAGATTGTGGCTGGGAGGAGCCTGACGGGCTCCGCAGAAGCGTCCAGCATATCCCTCCATGTGAGCTTGGCAGCCGAGGATGCAACGGTGCGCATATAGGCAGTCGGCGAGGGGATATCCTGCACGTCGCGCTGACCGCCTCCTGGTCTCCACTTGGCGGGAAACAAGCGCCAGCCAGCGGCAAGAGGCTCGTCGGAGTAGTCGGGAAAGCCGCTCGTCGATGCCCCCGACAGGTACCCGTCGTCATTCCTAGCTGTCGGCATTTCGGCAGCCATTGAGGCTTGAGCCAAGGCGCCGTAGCCGTAGGAAGAGCGGGCTGCGCTGCGCTCTTGGTGTGAGATGAAGCTGAATGCCGAGTCAATGGGCCGGCCATCGCGGGCGGACGAGCTACTTCCATCTCGAGGTCTCGGCGAATCGCGGCTAGCTCTTCTTTGACGGCCGCGAGCGATGAGAGGCGTCTGCTCGTCAACGCCACTACCAGCACCTTCGTCGGCCTCTTGCATCGACGCAGACAAATCTGAACGTCCCGTCAGAGGACTGGTGGATGGGTCATGAGGGACACCATTGGAGCGAACTGGTTCTGCGAGATGGACCTGTGTCTGCTGTGGCGAGGCTTCGTTGCTGCGAGATGCACGCAGGGTACGACCACCCTCGGGGCTGCCCGCTTGCGTTGCGGACAATGCCTTGGCTAGGTTGCTTGGGCCCGTGCTGCCAGCGCTACGTAGCGGTGGAATGCTCCCTTCTGTCTGCATGGGCGTTCTTGCCAGGATGTCGAGGCTCCCCGGGGCTCCGTTGTCATTGCGCTCAGGCTCCTCTTCAATGGCAGCGACGTTCCACATGCTAGAGCTCGCAGGACCATCGTCGTCGGACCGCATGGCCATGCCCGCAAGCTGCGCCGTGCTGTCTCGGATAGAATCCGACGTTGCGGTGTATGATGATCCAGTGAAATCCGAATCGTTGGGAAAGGGCTGGAAGCGACTGCGAGAAAAGAAAGCGGGAGCAGAGGCCGTACGCCGCGAGTAAGTACGCCGTCAGCATTGGAAGGCCCCGAATGGGGCAGCAAGGGGTACGGCACTACGTATGCGCTCATCTCAATGTGACTCACTGATTGCGTCCCTCGAGCGAGAATGCGCTGGTCGAGCCAGAGCGCTCGCGCCCAGATGCCTCCTCGATGTCTGAATTCATGGGCCTAGCTGCCTGAGGTGATCCTATCTGATCGGGGTGAAAGCTGATTGACCTTGCCGATCGGCCTGTTGGGGGGAATGAGCTTTGATGTGGCCCATCTGCCGTGAGGGAGTGAGGGAAGCGATTGTATGCGGACCGCGAGGCAGACCCCGATGGATTTCTGTGGATCCCAGGTCCATGTGACGAGGTGCCGGCGGCTTGACTGCCCCTCAGGCCGAAGCTTTCCCACACAGAGCCGCTCCTCTTCTGTCGCAGGGGGGCAGCTGTGACCGAGTTGGGGCGTCGTTGTTGGTGGTATATGCCACCAAACGCCCTGGTGTTGGCGACAGGGGCGTCAGTCGTGGAGGGCGGGTCGCTAGTGCCAGCTTTAGATGGAAAGTGGGGGACATGCAAAGGTGCGGAGCAAGAATGCGGCATGGTGGGGCCAGGGGTGAGTTTATTGACTACGAGGGCAATGAATCTGCAACACCTGCTTCAAGCTCTACTTTGTCGTGGACGACGGCTGGAAATCACGTCACTAAAGACACTTTCTGCACCACCAGCGCCCAGACGGCAAACGTTGGTCTGTAAACAATGGGCGAAGCTGCTACTCACCGACGGGCCGCGCTCGACTCGGACCTTCAGACATGGCTGGTAGCAAGCAGAGCTTTGCGAGGGGGGTGCCCGCCTTGGCTGTTTGCGGTGCGAATTGGGTCGGATGACCGCAAGGGTGTGGCACGGAAAGAGTTCAGCGTTGGCGCTAGAGCCTACTGAGTTGCATTCGGGAAGAACAGATGAGGCTCAGGGCAGCCGGCGTACAGCAAGGTGTGAGGGGACCTGAATGAGGTGGTTGGATGCGGGGAAAAAGAGTTTATGGGCAGGTGTTCGTGATGGTTGATGCAATCGTCGTGATGGCCCTGCGTGCTTGGGGCTCGCTTCTTCCTTTTAATTCCTGACAAGTCTTGGTCTGAATGGGGGGACTTCCGGTGGACCTCCGAAGCAAACGTGTGTGTGAGCGCAGTTAATGTACCGAGGAGAGTCGCCCGTTGGCACCCCTGTTTGCGCTGGCTGTCGAATGCTGCGATTTTGCTGCCATTGCTGCCATTGCTTCGTCCCCGCTTGTCCCTGTTCGAGGCCTTTGGGCCACGCGGCTGCGAAATTTGCTGGGCCCCTCGCTCACAATCGCAAGTGGTTCAGTATCGCCTTGCATCACGACGCATCACATCCTCCCGATCAGCGGGCGTCGTCGCCTCCCTCGGCTCTCGTGCTGTTGTTGCTTCCGCTCTCCTTGATCTTCCCCTTCTTTGCTCCACTCTTATTGTCTGCCTGTACGCCGGACTCCTCCTCGTCTTTCGCCATTTCGCCATTGGCCATGCAATTCGCCATGGCCAACGCAACATCACGCGTGCGGCTGCAAAAAAACCGTCGCTCGTTCGCATGCGCAGGCACCACAGCCGAGGCAGCCGCCTCGCCTCGCCTCGCCTCGTGCGTGGCGCTTGCATCCGTGTGTGGCCCGTGTGTGGTCGCGAGCGCGAGGCGCGGGGGGTTTATCAAGGCGGGCGGCGGGCGGGCACGGCGCGGCGCGGCGCGGCGCGGGCTGCCCAAGACTCGCCGGTCCCCAGCTCAATGTGAACCGGAGCCGGGCCGACGACGGGTGGAGCCCCGGATCTTCCCAGAATGTGAATGGCCGGCCGGTATGGTATGCGTTTGAATGACTGCCGCTCCATCCTCGGCCTTTGGTCTGACTCGCAGACTGACATCTCATTCCTCGCACGCAAAGTATCCAACCCACAGTCCTTCATCGGTGGCACCTTCACAACCATCTCGAGTACCATCAGCTCACAATGCCGTCCATCGCAGATCGCAAGGACAGTGCCGCAGAGACACGGACCCACCTCCCGCGGAGCGCAACACATGCTCAGGCGCGCCTGATCGATCCATCCCAGGAGGGCGCCGCTAATTTCGTCGAAGATCAACGCACTAGATTTGCCATTGTTCCCTCGCGCGTATGGACCCGTCTCTCCCTGCCCCCGCAATCCAACAGTGTCGCTCTCGCCATCGAATTCCCGCCCCGATGCGACCCCGGCCTTCGCGCCTCGGCCCACAACCCTGGCTTTTCCTGCCTCTATGCGGCTACACGAACTCCTTCCGAGGCAGACGCAACGGGAGGAGGCGATGTGGATGACGAGACGCTTCTTCTGTCGGGACTCCCACAACAATACCTTGATAGATCCTCCATCGGGATTCCTGGAGCATCGTCCTCGACCTCTATTCCCGTGCGTATAGCAGTGCACCGGCCCATAGCTCTGGCCCATGTCATTCTCGCCACGGACGATCATACACTACTTGATGCTGCCCAGGACCCGGCATCTTCCTTCAATGCAGATGTAGAGGGCGCACTGGTTCAACAAGGCGACAGCGTCCGGCTCAGATGCGGTGCCGCCAAGGTCATTCAGACGGAACCTGTTCTCCAAGGCACAATTTCCGCTCAGACGAGCGTCCTCGTGGCTCATGACCCGGACGCCTTCGCAAACCGGTTCGAGCACCAGAACACGCAGTTTGACCTCGGGGAAGTCGTATCCGCCGAAGCCAGCAATGGCTGCACCATCGATGAGCGCTTCTTGGCCAGCTCTGTCATCGAGGCTTTTGAGCCTAATTCTGATGATGAAGCTGAGTCAGCCGACACAGCTTCTGGCATCCATCCGCACCGGACCAATGGCGATACTTCCCTCTCACACCACCACCGTCACACGGCCTACATCACCGAGTCGCAACTGCCCGAATTTGAGGCCACGCCCATCCAGGAGCAGCGTGCCCTGCTCAAAGCTATTCAGAGCTGGAGAAGTCAGCGCAGAATTGAGGACGCGGGCGCAAGCGAAGCTCAGATCGATGAAGAGGGAGCATTGCTGCTCGAGGACCAGGGATTAGCCGCCATCGGAGGCTTCAATGGGGACTGGGTGAGTGTTCGAGGCAACCACTGCCCCGGCGAAACAACATTGCTGATTTCGCCCTCATCCGCATCTATCTTGCCCAAAGGCCGTCGCTGAGCTCTCCGGGCAGCGTCGTCGGAGGTTGGTCCGGATATTCAGTTTGGCAGACTGCAGCAAGAAACCTGCAATTGCCCTGTCTGCCTGGCTCCCCCCAGGCTTGGTACAAAATCTCTGTGACGATCCGAGCCAATTTGACCCGCAGGCTTCTCCGCTCCCAGCCCTGCATATCACACCGATTTCCTCGCCGCCGAGCTTAGGCGCGAGCGGCTCGAGCGCGAGCCCAAGCGCATCCACTGCGCCTCTCGGCTGTCCGCTCCCGATGCCATTCGCAGACTCCTTGACCATTGCACGGGTACCCTCTGCAATTTCGATCAACAGACAATACCAATCGCTGTTCCTTGATGCATTGCGGACCTACTTTGAAGGTCGCAAGCGCATAGTACAGCATGGCGATGTCCTAGCAGTGGGCGTGGACAAGTCGAGAGTTCGATGGATCGGTACCAAAGCAACCGAGGCGAGCGCAGAAGACAAGCGGCAGGGTCAAAGCAGCGATGGTGACGAAAAAAGTGCCAAGACTGCCTCGGGAGAGCTCAAGGACGTCGAGGCTGTCGATTACGAGTGAGTTCATTGATTCTGCGGCACGCACCTTCCTGGCATCACTGATCGCTGACGCGCCGCCTGCATATACACACCTCTGCCTGTGATTTCTTCAGCCTGCCATCCTTGGCCAAGCGACCCAGTGGCGAGGACAGTGAAAGTGGGAGGACAGTCAATGGAGTCGTCTACTTCCGCGTCACGGATCTGTCGCCGGAACTGGCAGAGGTGGCTACAGCGAGTCCCAGCGCTGAACGCGCTACGTCCGATCGCGACGCCGACTTTGAGCTTCGAGAAGCCACACGACTCGGTCATCTGGGAGCAGTCGTCGACCCGACCCTGACAAAGATGGTCCAAACTGGCGTTGCTCCGAGCCGAGTGGCAGACTGCGAGGGCTGGTTGGGCGTTGAGTTGGATACGCCTAAGTGGCCTAGCAATCCGTCCAGCCCACTGACGATCTCGGCCTCTCCATTTGGCCAGATCACAGAGCTGATCCAGGCGACTCTATTGCCTCGAGCAGCAAGCTACGGCCTCCACCTCTCGGTATTGCTCAAGGGCGCGAGGGGCTCAGGGAAGAAGACGCTAGTGCGCTGGGCAGCAAAGAGGATGGGGATCCATCTCGTCGAGGTGAGTCAATGCATGAAAGGCGGACTGTTCATCGTCGCCCGGCATGTCACTGACGCTGGAGAGTCACCCTCATCTCCATCTCCACTAGTTTAATTGCTTTGAGTTGCTTGGCGATACAGAGACACAGACTGAAGGCGTCTTGCGAGCGCGCTTCGAGTCTGCCTCGTCATGCGGCCCAGCACTGCTCCTGCTGCGCAACATCGACGCTCTTGCCCGCAAAAGTCAAGCGACAGAGACGGGCCAGGAGCCCGCCATGAGTCACGTTCTGCGGGATTGCCTCGAAGGACTGAGGTTCAAAGCTGGATCGGAGCAAGGCCACAGGCCCGTCGCCGTCTTTGCAACGACGAGCGATGCGGACAAGTGCCCCAACGGCATCATTGCTTGTTTCAAGCATGAGATCAGCATTGAAGCCCCAAACGAGGCCGAACGGCTAGAAATCCTGCAGACTGCTGTTAGTGGCCATGGCGCTGTCCTAGCTCCGGACGTCAGTCTAAAGGATGTGGCGACGCAGACTGCTGCCCTCGTCGCTGCGGATCTGGCAGATTTGGTGGCGCGGGCTAAGATGGCGAGCGTAGACAGAGTGCGCAAGGCAATGTGAGTACAGAAAGCAGCGAGATCGCGAGGGCATACATCTCATGCAAACGATGTGCCGCTGACGGAACGCTGACCTCCGCCATCTTTCACGAAACCAGCTCTTCGTCTGCAGCACCCGAGGATATCCGAGCAGCAGGCATTGCCCTCACCGGTGCTGACTTTGAGCACGCTCTGGGCAAGGCGCGCTCCAACTACAGTGAGAGCATTGGCGCGCCGAAGATCCCCAACGTAACCTGGGATGACGTCGGCGGTCTCGCGAGCGTCAAGGATGATATCCTGGATACGATTCAATTGCCCCTGGAGCATCCGGAGTTGTTCGCCAATGGCCTCAAGAAGCGGTCAGGAATCCTCCTTTACGGCCCGCCGGGCACAGGAAAGACGCTCCTTGCCAAAGCAGTGGCGACGTCCTGTTCGCTCAACTTCTTCTCCGTCAAGGGGCCCGAGTTGCTCAATATGTACGTCGGAGAGTCGGAAGCAAACGTTCGCCGCGTCTTCCAAAGGGCGCGCGACGCAAAACCCTGCGTCATCTTCTTTGACGAATTGGACAGTGTGGCACCCAAGCGAGGTAATCAAGGCGACTCCGGTGGGGTCATGGACAGAATTGTCAGTCAGCTCTTGGCGGAGCTCGACGGAATGGCGGGGAGCAAGGAAGGCACAGACGTCTTTGTGATTGGTGCGACCAATCGTCCTGACTTGCTCGACCCCGCATTGCTGCGTCCTGGCAGGTAAGTTCCTCCTGACCGTGAAGCAGCACCTCTGATTCTGCGAATGGCCAGCTGGTGGCATCCGACACTGACCTATGATCCATCATCTTTCGTCGTCTCACAGGTTCGACCGCATGCTGTACCTCTCCGTCTCTGAGACACATGCCGCACAGCTCGGCATCCTCCGTGCTCTGACTCGAAAGTTCAAGCTGGAAGAAGACCCCGATAGTGACAGCGACGTGCTCGCATCGATTGCAGAGCAGTGCCCCTTCAATCTGACAGGTGCCGACTTCTATGCGCTCTGTTCCGACGCGATGCTAAAGGCCATGACGCGCAAGGCCCTCGCTGTAGACCGCAAGATCGAAGCGTGGAACGAGCGCTACGGACCTGGAGAAAAGGGCGGCGATGACTCCCAGTCAGGAGCGCCAGCACCAGACGACGAGGGTGCGCGCCACCCGTACCCCATGACGGCGCAGTACTACCTCTCCGAGCTGGCTGAGCCTTCCGAGATCGAAGTGCGCGTTGGGCGCTCCGATTTCGAAGAGGCCCTGCGCGAGCTCGTGCCATCTGTCAGCGAAGCCGAAATGGAGCACTACAGGCGCGTGCAGGGAATGTTCTCCGGGCAAGCTGCGGGCAAGAGCGGGGCCGGTGCAAGTGGTGAGCCAACAACCGGTGCCATTGAGGAGCAGATGGCGCATGCATTCGATCTCAATGGTGCTGTCGCTGCGGTTGCCTCGGGCCAGTCGCCTGAGCCACCCAATGGCGCAGAGCATGGAGTCGTCGTCGGGAATTTGGAAGCGCCCAGGCCTGCCCCTGCCGGGAATGTCGTCGACGACACGGGAGATGGGGCGGAGCCGAAACACACCATCGATCACGCTGGGGGGAGCGGAAGCGGTAGTGGAAGTGGTGGAGACAGCTCGGGAAAAGGCAAAGGGAAGCGGAAAGAAAAGGGCAAGGGCAAAGCGCGGGATTGAGGCAGCAGCCAGGACGCGAAGGTTCATCCCACGGCGTTGACCCCAATCATTGAATCCGCACGTTGGGTCGGCAGTATTTAGCGACACCTGGGGACCGAGTGTCACCCAATTTCCAAGCAAAGTATCTTTGAGCAAGCATCTCCATGCGCATGTGCCGGAACGGTGCTCTGGTGCTCTCCATGTCTGAGCACACACGACGTCAAGACGCCGGGGGCAGTGTGATCATGTACAGCACCGCACGCTGACCGACCTCAGCACAAAGAGCGTCCTCCTTTCTCGCCGTCTTCGGTTAGCAGACGCGGCTCTTTGCGGTAGAGACACAATATCGAATTTGAGAACGGGCTAGATGGACGAGTCGAAACAAATAACGGTGACATGCGTGTATAGTGAGCCACCTATTGAGCCACGACAAGGAGAGAACGGGAGAATGAAGTGTGCACGCGAGACCTGGTTGTGTGAATGCGATGGCGAGAAATGTCGAAGATAAGCGGGTACAAGTACAATAGTGCAAAATGCGGGTAACGGTGACGAAAGAGACGGATAATGCAGAAAACCGAGAAACGTCGTATATGTGTGTCGTAAGGTTGTCCTGTTTCAGATCCCTTTCCGGGCAAAAAGGCTGTTGCGATGGCTGGATGTCGCGGAGAGAGCCGGCGCTCGATGAGATGAGGTGGCTAGCCGAGGGGTAAGCTGCGTGTGTGTGAGCCCGGTGTGGAGCGTGTATGCGGTGACAGCGAGCTCAGCACTTCAGCGTGGGAAGACTGAGACGAGGCATCTGCACACCCCGACGATCGGCTACCGTCTGCGGGTGAGTGACAGAGGCCCGTCGCGACTTTTGGGTGGGTAGCTTGAAGACCTCGTCCATGGGCACGTCGCGCATCTCCGGATCCCACGAGGATGGAGTTGCGCCCATGGGCATCCATTGCTGGACTTGGGAGAATGGTGAAGCGGCGGAGAGGCCTTCAACCCCAAGCATACCCGACGATTGGAGGGACCAGTCGAGGCCACTAGGGTCCATCAGAGGCATTCCGTACGGCGTGAGACCAGTGCGCTCATTCGCCGTGATGGAGATGTTGGCGGACGGCGTGCACCCTGTGCGGTGGCCCAAGTTTTGAAGCCCGAGGGCATTGTCCTGAGAGGTGGCGAGGAGGTCTTTGAAGAAGGAAGGGTTGAAGGGGGCCTTCGTAGCTGCCTGGGCTAGGCAGTCGCCCAAGTCACCTTCTGGTGTCGTAGGAGCGGTGCTGGTATGGCTTGGCGTATCCTTGGCCGCCTCGGATGCCGATGTCCCACTTGTAGCTTCGGAAGAATAAGAGCAGCCATCTCTGCTGGCCTTTGGCCTGGTGAGACCGGTGGCATGGCTCTCTGGCGAGTCGTCGGCTTGCGAGTGTGGCGAGGTCGAGGCAGTGGTAGATTGCCCATCGCCGACTTCGCCTTGAGTGACGGAGCCCTTGCGGAACTTGCTCAACAACTCTCGCAAATGCTCATTCTCCTCGGCGAGCTCGTCGCAGCGGGCCTGCAGTTTGCATTGTTCCGCGATCATCTGTGTGGCAAAAAGAGGCGACAAGGGTATGCAAGAGGTTAGTGCATGTCCTTTGCGTGCGGGTGTTGCGGGCAGCCGCGCCACCTGCAACACTGCGCGCCTCGTCGGCCACTCACCTTTTCCTCTTGCTCTGCCTTTCTTCTGCGAAAAGCCTTTTGCGACTCGCGATTTTGAGCTCGTCGTTTTGCTCGCCTTTCCGAGACGGTTGTGGGCCTGAGCGGAATCATCTCCTTGGTGGAGGGGTCGAACTTGGCGTCGATGGCCATGTCAGGCATCGCAGCCCCTGGTAGCATCGACGCGAGGTCTGGATAGGTAGCCATGTCGATGTATGGGACTATGTGTGCTGTAAGAAGATACGATTATACTGATTGCTTCTGTCCCCGACACTGTCGGATTGTCGGGTGGATGATATTGGGTTGCACAGAAGACGATGGCCGTGGTGGCGTAGAAGGACCTGTTATATCAAAGCAATGGAAGCGAACGAAGCAAAAGAGTGTGGCCTAGCAGCTCGTCGTCGAGAACCGAGCACTGGTCGGTGATGGTGGTGGTGGCGTCGTCGTCGTCGTCGTCGTCGAGTTGAGGCGAGGCGGAGACGACGTTGTGCGTGGAGCAATGGCGGGATGGGTGAGATGAATGTGGACCGACTATGGGGAAGCGTACAATATAAAAGCGACGGGAACTGATAATTCGAGAAACTGCGAGAAGAGCGAGCAAAAGGAATAGCATATCATTGATTGGGCTAGAAGTAAGGCGGCAAGGCCAAGGCCAGGCAAGCCGCGAGGGCCTTCATCGACTGATCCGGCGGGGAACAGGTGACCCAGCGATTGCCTGTTGCCTCACAGCAATGACGGGCGGCATGCGAACAACGAAGACGGCGATGCGCCGGGCGTAGGGAGGGAGGTGGCGTGGTGCCCGTGCGGTGCGGGCAAAGCAAGCAAGCAAGCAGGTGGGAGGCTGCAAGCTAGACCGAACTGGTACGGTAGCGTGTGGGCGGGGGAGCTGGAGCCGAAGGAGCAAGCGCAGTGGGGAGGGCGCCGCAACCCACGCACCCACTCTCACACCCTCGCACGCACCAAGTTGCCTGCCTGCCTCACCTGCCTGCCTGCTGCAACCCACGCTGCTACAGCCGAATCGAAAAGATTTGTTGCCGCTGCCCCCCCCCCCCCC